>LZPO01027556.1:151690-170326 GCA_001675575.1 Neotoma lepida
CACACAGGTAAAGCCACGTGGATCACGTGGCGACATAGATTTATAAAATGGGTTAATTTAAAATGTAAGAGCTAGCTAGTGAGAAGCCTGCCAGGGCCATAGTTTAAAAATGATATAAGCGTCTGTGTGTTTATTTGGGTCTAAGCGGGCCGTGGGAGCCGGGTGGGGAAACCAGACAAACTTTCGTCTACAAAATGTTCAATAATTATGAAGCTGCCTATTCTGAGGGTGTTTTGTTGTTGTTGTTGTTGTTATTCGTTTTGTTTATACTTTTGTATGAGTGAGATGAGTGCATATGGGGGGGGGATACACACATCTGTGCACACAGAGGTCAGAGGAGGATGCCAGGTGTCCTGCTTTATCAAAGCCACCTTATTCCCTTGAGGCGGCATCTCTAACTGAACCTAGAGCTAGGATGGAAGCCAGCAAACCCCAGCAACCCTCCTGTGTTCCCCCTCCCCACAGAGCTGGCTGGCATCACAGTCCTGGTCAAGACCATGCCTAGCCTGTTATGGGGATGCTGGAATCTGAACTCAGGTCCTCATGGTGTTTTGTCTTTAATTTATTTGCATTTTGTGTACATTCGTGTTTTGCCTGCATGCATGTCTGTGTGAGGGTGTTGGATCCCCTGGAACTGGAGTTACAGACAGTTGTGAACTGCCATGTGGGTGCTGGGAATTGAACCTGGATCCTCTGGAGGAGCAGCCGGTGCTCTTAACCACTGAGCCATCTCTCCAGCCCTGTTTGTTTTTAAAGACCATTCAGAATCAGGTATAGTGCTGTACATCTGTAATCTCAGCACTCAGGAAATGGAAGAAGGAAGATCATAAATTCAAGGTCATCCTTAGCTACACCTTAAAGCAACTTCAAGGCCAGCCTGGGCTACAAGAGACCTGGTCTCAAAACAAAATAGACGAGATAGCTAGAAAAAGTAAATGTAGATTATTTACTAAACAGGGAATGAGGATCCAATACCATAGCTGGGGACTGAGAAAGCCTGGCAGAGAACAAGGCACCACAGGAAGGTATGCCTGCCTCCACCCCACTGCCTTCCAAGAGGGACCCCCCCTACCATGACCAGGTTGGCAGCTGCTATAGTTTGAATATAGTTTTATTCCTTCAAATTCATGTTGAAATTTTAATTTCTGATTCCAAATATTACAGTGGAGACAGGTGGTGGGTGAACTGGCTGGTTTTTTTGTTTGGTTGATTCTGTTTCTTTGTTTATTTTATTTTTATTTATTTTTTTTGTCAACTTGACATAAGCCAGGGTCATTTGGGAAGAGAGAACATCAATTGAGAAAATTGCTTCCACCAGATTGGTCTGTAGGCCAGTCTGGGGGGGGTATTTTTATTAATGATGGGGGAGGGCCCAGTATATCAGTGAGTAGTGCCACCCCTTGGCAGGTGGTCCTGGGTTGTATTAGAAAATCAACTAAACTGAGCAAGTCATGGGGCCCAAGCCAGTAAGCAGCCTTCCCTACAGCCTTCTCCTGCCTCCAGGTTCCTGCCCTGAATAAAATCTTTCCTCCCCAGATTGCTTTTAATTGTGGCGTTTACCACAGCAGTAGAAACCTAACCAGGATAGTATGTCCTTTAAAAGTAACCAGGTCCGCCGGGCAGTGGTGGTG
Source organism: Neotoma lepida (assembly GCA_001675575.1). Lineage (NCBI taxonomy): Eukaryota > Metazoa > Chordata > Mammalia > Rodentia > Cricetidae > Neotoma > Neotoma lepida. The sequence goes on from LZPO01027556.1 coordinate 153,322, forward strand.
CACGCCTTTAATCCCAGCACTNGGGAGGCAGAGGCATGCGGATCTCTGTGATGAGTTCGAGGCCAGCCTGGGCTACCGAGTGAGTTCCAGGAAAGGCATAAAGCTACACAGAGAAACCCTGTCTCAAAACCAAAAAAGAAAAAAAAAAAGTAACCAGGTCCTTAAGAAGTCAATGCCTTTCTTGTGGGATTGGGTTAGTTCTCTCAAGAGCAGATTATGATAAACTCAGGTTAGTTTTGTTTTTCCTCAGTGTCTGGCTTTCTGGCAGGAGTTGAAGGCATACAAGGGCCTCACCAGAAGTTGATCAGACACTATGTTCTTAAACTTCCCAGTCTCTAGACTCCTCAGCTATTAATACCTCTGCTCTTTATAAATTACCAGATCTTGGATGTTTTGTTATAGGAATGGAAAACAGACTAAAACAGTTACCAAGCCAATCTGCCAGTCATTTAGGAACTTGGCCTGGCTCTCTTGGGTAAAAAAATGTCAGGCCTCAAGGACAAGCCAGGGGCCCACCTAAAGCCAGTCACGAAGCTGCCAACAGTGGCTGCCACAGTCTGACTCAGCTGGCACTGCACTGTGTATCTCAAGAACTAGTCTTGAAGGGACATGTCAACAGCAAACCACAAACACAGAAATCTTGATGTTAAGCCCAATCTACTTTGCCTGGGGTTTTAAACAGAGGTACAGGGGGTGAGGGTGGGCCCTTCGCAAACCCCTTTTACGTCTCTATTTTACAGGAAAGTGTTCTTCAGAAGGGAAAGGAGAGAAACGTTTCATTTCTAATTAAAATGCCTTCCTTAGGAACCATGAGGAGAAAAGAAAAAGCTGAAAACGTGATTCAAAGCAGAAAAAGGCATCAAGACAGAAAATGGCCAGGAGGGAAAAGGAGAGAACAGACGGCAGCTGGAATATAGAAATGACAATCACAAGAAAACAGATAGGAATGAGTAATAAAATTAATGAGTAAACACAGGCCCTGTGGTCATAGTCTGCTATATTATTCAGAAGTTTAAAGATCGAAACATTTTTTTTAATAATTCTTCTGGAGGAAAAGAAGTGATTAGAAAAAGAAGGAATAAACTTGGCCTGATTCATTTATAGATCAAAGGTGAGACACGGCTGCCAGGACTAAATGGAATAGAGAAATAGTTTAGCCAGGCATGGTGGCACAAGCCTGTCACCTCAGCCCTCAAGTGTTTGAGGCAGGAGATGGACGAGTTGGAGGGCTAAGATCAAGGGAAAGCGGGAGGGATGGGGGGAGGGGGGAGGGAGGGAGGGAGGGAAGGAAGGAGGGAGGGAGAGAGGGAGGGAGAAGGCATCTATATAATGCTCTGCAGTTTATAAGGTGAAGTATGTACATCATCCCCTGCCTCCACCAGGCACAGAGTATCACCCCTGTCCTTGTTTGTCAAGGTACAGAATGCTATCCGACATTAATGGTTGTCACAAGCCACCTGTGTCACGCAGGCCCCCAGCAGGCACAGAGGTGGGTTGGGACACTTGTCACTGAGGACTCTGCACAATGGCTGCTTCCCAAAACTGGGTCCTAAGCCCTCTTTTCTCCTGATTCTATCCTCTCCCCTTCTCTTCCCATTCTTTCAGGTCCCCTTAAATGTTTGGTGATTACAACCCGATGTCTGAAGGTCTCACGACATGGTATACAGAAGGTATTCAGTAACTACCCATGGACTAATCTGATTAGATATTCCACAGAGGCACATCACACTAAGTTCATCGCAGTGGGTGGCCACGCTGGCACCCTCCTTGGGTTACTCCAACAGGCTCCTAGGCTGCCTTGAGTGTCCTTGAGGCCACCAGCATGATCCGTGTACACGCAAACCAGATCTTGTCCATCCCCTGCTTGATTTCCTTCAGTACCACTCCATTGTAAGAATGAAGCCCTTGCTTAGTGGGGATGTAGCCCCCGTGGGTGAAGGCCCCCAGCACCATGTAAACCAAGCACGGTGGAGCATGCTGGGAATCTCAGCACTTGGGAAGTAGAGGCAGGAAGAGAAGTTTGGTTATTCTCAGTTACACAGAGAAGTCGAGGCTAGCTAGCATGGGTTACGTGAGCACTTGTCTCCAAACAAAACTGTTTAAAGTAAAACAGGGCAGAGGCTGCAGCCCAGTGGTATAGGACCTGCCCAGAATGGGTAAGGCCCTGGATTCATATCCCAGAACTAGAGAGACAGAGACAGAGAGAAAAAGAGAGAAAGAGACAGAGACTAAAGTCCTTCCGCTAACTGGCTGCTCCTATCTCTCCAGTTCCCACCACCCAGTCATGTTCTTGGAACATGGTGATTGATCCTTACTAGCCCCAAGCAATTATGAACCTCTTATGACTCGGTTTCCATTGCTCTACCTGGAAAACTCCTATTGATCCTTCAGGACCCGACTCAAAAGTGACTCAGAAGCTTCTTCCTGGGTCTCCCTAGACAGGTCCCCTTCTGCAGACAGGATCTGTTCCACAGCCTCTGGGCTCTGTGAGCACAGGCGATGCGATCACCCATTGTACACTCCCCACCCTGAACATTTGCCGCTCTGACAAAAATGTTTGGTAAGTGGCAAAAGGAATGGAAATTTCTCCCTGGACAAGAAGAACAAGGGACATGAGATAGCCACTGTTCCAACTCTGCCCAGGGGATCTTCTGAGCCATCTTATGCAATCACTTGTGCCCGAGGACTGGATTAAAACTAGGCCAGTAGAATGTCAATGACTCACTTTCTAGGCTTCTAAAATCACCGCCTTGGTTGCTGCTTTTTGCTTGGGCCAGGAAAGATCTTTGTCGCCAAGTGGCAAAGGAGGAATGTCAGAACTCTAAGAGTTAAAGAAACCTTGGGGGCTGAAGAGGTGACTCAGTGGTTAAGAGCACTGGTCCCTCTTGCAGAGGGCCAGAGTCTGGTTTTCAGCACCCACATGGTGGCTCACAACCATCCATAACTACTGTTCTAGGGGATCTGTGGGACCCCACAGAGGTTTCCTAGTGAGATCTGAGCTTCCTTTACCCAGGAGGGCTGCATAAGAGGGTGATTGGACCATGGACCTGGGTACCAGGTGTTTGGAAGGGTCTACACTTGGCTGTATCTGCAAGGGGGCAGTCTTCTGCTTCGTCCCTTGCCATTGTTATAAAAAGTCCTTTTGAATAAAGTTCTGGGCCGGTGGATAAGGATCCAGGCCCTCCTGAGGCTATCCTGTGCTTCTGTCGTTTCTCTCCNCTCTCTATTTCTGTCTAAATCTCTTAGCCCTCACTCCTCAAGAGTACCCAGGTAAAGGTGGGGGCTGGTCCCCCACAGGGATCCAACACCCTCTTCTGGACTCCAGGGTAACCAGGCATGCATAGAGTGCCCATGCATGCATGCAAGCAGGCAACAAAACACTCAGACACATAAAATAAAAATAAACAAATCTTTAAAAAAGAGAGTTAAATCTTGCTTTAAAAAAAAAAATCACTCTCAAGCCACCGAGATCAACCCCAGAGCACTTCCTCAGCCTCAGTAAGAGATGCTAAGGAAGAAAAGGAAAAGGAAAACATTCCAGACTTTTATCGACCAACGGATGCAACCAAGGCCCTGCAAAGGATGGTTAGGGATTCCACAACAGGTCTTGCTCTTCCTTGAAGCATGGGACAGCCTACCAGAAGTGCTACACGGCACATGTCTAAATGATGCACATAAGCAAACCCTGCCTCCCAGGGAAGAAACCCGGATGTTGGAGCTGCTGTATGCAGAGCAAGGCCAGACTAGCACCAGGTGTCACTAGATGGCATCTCTTGAGGTAGGGATGGCTTCCTGTGACCTGGCACAATGTCCTAGGCACAAGATCTAGTTCATGTTTGAGAAGGCAGGAAAGCTGGGCATGGTAGCATGCACCTGTAATCCCAGTGTCAGAAGGAGGAAGCAGGAGGATCGAAAGTTCAAGGCCAGCCTCACCCTTGAAGCCAGGCTGGGCAACGTGAGCTCTGTCTCAAAAACATTTTTTTTTTTTTTTTTTTTTTTGGTCAAGAAAACAAATTCTTCCCATGCATGGAAGGGAAAACAGTGCCTAAGCAGAAGAGCTCGCAAGCTATCTTCACGCTAAGTATAAAGCAGTTTCATAAACGTTTTTGAAAAACTGAGCAACTACACAGAGGATCTGATGGAGGATCTTAGGGGGANGTGTTGAGACAGAGTCTTCAGTGTGTAGCTCAGACTGACCTCAAAGTTTTCCAAGGTCCAGGATCACAGGTGTGCACTACCATCCCCAGCTGAGAACCAAAAGCCTAATGAAGGCAAACATGGCCCTGTTCTGGACCACACATGTGATGTTCTTAAGCACCCCACGGCCACGGAACATCCTGTATCCCATGCAGACTCGCAGCTTCAAAACTGAGTCCCAGGCCAGTAAGATGGCTCAGCAAGCAAAAGTGATTGCCACACAAGCCAGGTGACCTGANTTCCAGCCCCAGAATATACAGTAGAGAGAACNAACGTCCAAAGGNTGTCCTCTGGCCGTAGCATGTACACCTGTGACCACACTCGCACATACAAACACATCATGCACATACATACACACAATGACAATAATTAACAAAATAAGAATTAAATTTAAAATAAAATAGAATTAAGCCCCATCTCCCTAGGGTTACTTTATGCAACTCCTAGCTTGGGACAGCCTCGGACGATAGCTGTCACGACTCCATCCCTGCCTCGTACTATGCCACCCTCACATTAAGGAATAAAATCAATTTCTTCTTGCACCTGAGTCAACCTTNTATTGCTTTGACCAATATTNCTGAGACAACAGTCTTTAAAAACCGGGCACTGCCATTTTCTCCTGGGTCACGTGCTGTGAGGGAGNCCCANGAACCACACGGAGGGGCGTTACAGAGATATCAAGGCTCCCGAAGCAGGGCAAGGCGTTCTGAGAGCCCGCCAAGAGAGCCATCAGCCAAACACAGACTACTGAATGGAATAGGCCCAGCAGCCAAAGAAAGTGACCCTACACAGTGCCACATAAATCATAAAACTATCATCAGAACAGAGCCAACCCAGAGGACCTCGAGAAACAACGAACTACTGGAGGCCCCAAAGCTTTTAGAGGTACTGGTCAACCACGGGTAACTGAGACACACTCCACAAGTGGCCCTTTCTTCAGGCAGGCTGTGGAGAAACGGGCCATCCCACATTAGTGAAGTTCTTCGACAGCCTCAAGTGAACTATTTGCCCAGACATGTTTATTTCTGAGGTATCACACATTTCCAGAATGTCTTTATATTACAGTGAAGGGGACAATACAGTCCAATGAGGAGGGTCACTGTTACGGACATCAGTGGCTAAGGGCCGAGTGCTGTTGGTATCCTGTCAGCTTTGCACTGAGATCAGCATCGGTCATTGTGGCCATCTGGTCACCTTGCACACACAGGCAGGGTCTCATCCTGAGTGCTGTTAAGGCATGCAAGTCTGAACTGTGACTAAGGATCCGTGATCTGGTAAGGGGACAGATGAGAAATGACAGAATGATTATTCTAGGCTGGACCANCTGAGTGAGATCTGTGGTTATACACAAACTGGAAAGTCTATGGCCATACCATCTTGAACATCCGATCTCATTTAATCTTGGAAGCTAAGCAGGGTCTGGCCTGGTTCAGCACTTGGATGGGAGACTGAAGAACAAAAAACTTAGAATCCTAGTGACTCTCATTGAGAATTTACCAAGCCCTGGAGGGACAGCATGGGTTCATGTGTGCTGTGTTCATACAAAACAGCCTCAGTCCCCACAGCTGGCTCAGCCCTGAACTTCAGTTTCCCTTAAAAAAAATATCCTGGCTGTCTATAAAATGCTGACCAAAAAAATCACAAACATGGGAACGCCAATGCTGACCACAAAATNTCAATGACATAATATGGTGAAAGGTGGGCCCTAAATTGTTTGTGAACCATCATGACACACTAGGAAAGNTCTGTTTACACAGAGATAAGGATCAGAAAAGACCACAGAGANATGTGACCAAGGAGAAGGGACGGAGAGAGGGGTTTCTGCAAACCATGTANGTGTTCAGTAATTCATTATCCTTCAATCANGAAGCTGGATTCCATGGCCCCACAGCTCCTCCCTTTCATTGCCTCAGAATCCAGGTCCCTCCTTTGATGCCCAGCTGTAAGCTGTTCAAAGAGGGATAGCTGCCACTCTCTCACTCTGGGACAATGGCAGAGCCCAGGGCCCAAGGGCAAAATCGAGGTTGAGTAGGCCTCCTCCTGGGTCCGTCTCCAGTGCCCAGGCCTGAGCCCAGCCCCGCTGCCCTCCTCCCAGCCCTCCCACCCACTCCCCCTCATCCTTCTCTCCACATCTCACATCCACCTGATCATGGCCTCACAGAGAACTTGGTTACAGGCTCCCACCCTCTCAGCACCCACTTTCCAGGAGTAGACGGACGGGAGTGCTTCCTAACACATTCCAGGGCCTCCNATCTCTTGGGCACTGTTCGTTGATAATGCTCAACAAAGGCAATGGGGCAGCCAAAGCAACAAGCAGGGCGGCCTAGATGCCTGCTTCCAAAGCCCCTTTGCACCACTTACGGGTGCGTCTCTAGCACTCCAGCCCTCCCTGCCTCCTCTGACCTTACAAGCTTCAGTGCCCTCATCTATAAAATGGAGATGACCTCCAGAATGCACGGGGACAGTGTGTATGTATACACATTTGGCTCCTGCTGTGGGCAGGGCTGTCTTTGGGAGCCTTATCCCCTCACCCATCCTCTTTGCTGAAACTCTCCAGGACCGCCCCCCCCCCAGCCAAACCCTCCCTCCCTGAGGGAGTAACATACTGTCTCATTTGTAAACATGAAAGGATTCCCATCCACAGCCTCATCGTGTTTCACCTTGCAAATAAAGACCTCAGCAGGCTACTCATTCCACTAGAGACCTTTGCTCCCAAATACCCTGCTGGCTGTGGGGTCAGTCTACACACTATTTGTCAGGGATTCCTAGGCCCTCGTTTCTTAACGACACACAGCAGAAGCTAACAGAAACTTGTGAGTGCATGGGTCTCTAAGGCAGTGAGTGGCCAGAGACATGCTTATCNCCATCTTGGCTACATCTTCCACTCTCCACCCTGCCGTGCTCCCTTCCGCCCCAACCATCAGCTGCTCCGGGTCCTGCCTGTGTGGCTTCCTCACCTCATTTCATGGGCATTTAAGGCAGCTGGGGGCCGGGTGTGCTATAAGAGGCATAGATGTTAGAACCCAGATGAGGGAGCCTCCTGACTCACTCTTCCTCCCCAGTCAGCCCTAGGCCTAGCGTGAGGATCCCACAGCTGACAATCCCATGGCTGCCCCTCTTTGCCCCAGACCCAAAGGCTGCAAGGCTCTCTACTCTTCACTCTGTAATATTCTGTCATTACCTCATCTATGAGGCCCCAANACCACCCTAATCCCATCTGTCCACCTGCACACGGTCTCCCCACTGGAACCCCACCTGCTGGCCCCTTGAGAAGAATCCAGGACAAGATGTCAGGTTGCCACAAATCCCAGGTCTACCTCTAGTCCTTCCCTGACAGAACCAAGTGCAGACATGGGTGTGTGGGGGCTGCAGGAGACTCTGGCACCAATCTGGCATGGGAACCACTTCCTTGGTGCTACTCACAGTCACAACCAAAACCATGAGACTCACCCAGAACCACAGGTGTCCTCTATGAAATGGAGCCCACCTCCATGACCCAGGAGACCTAGCCAGAAGCAACAAGTAAGGAGAAGAGAAGGCGGGACACGTGGGCAGGAATTGAAGAAGAAAGTGGGCCCAGGTAGGGTGAGGAAATTTTGGGGAGTTTGCCTGATGGAGGACCTGAATGCTTGGCCCTCTAACCCCTCCCCTGCTCATTCTTGAGGGAGATCCCATCCCACAGGCTGGAGGAACAAACACTAGGGTGAAGGAATGACACTTTTCTCCACACCCAGGGGACATGGGCCCTAGGTATCTGTCCCCACAGCAAGGCTGCACAGACCTTGGTTTCCACAGCACTCAGAGATAGCATGCAGGAAAGCTGTAAGTGAAGGAAGACTTTGCTGAGTGGGCATGGNAACTAGGCACCTTGTGAGAAGTCACATTGTGGGACTGAAGAGANGGCTTAGTGATTAAGAGCACTGGCTGCTCTTCCAGAGGACCCCAGTTCAATTCCCAGCACCCACANGGCAGCTCACAACTGTCTGAAACNCCAGTTCNANGGGATCCAANACCCTCACACAGACATACATGCAGGCAAAACACCAATGCACATAAAATAAAAATAAATCATTAAAAATCAAAAAAGAAAGTCACATTGGTCCCAAAGAAGTGACTCAGAAGCTTCTGGAACACAGACTGTAAGCTGGACCTCCCAATTTAACTTTGGAAGGGCCCCCTTTCTCCCTTCTATCCCCAAAGCCAAGTTCCAGGCACTGTTTCATGTCAAGATCATGTTCCCCTGGGATGCAAAATTTTTATTATACATTTTTTATTTTATAAATATGTATTTGTATATTATTGGGGGGGGTCGCTGCAGCTCCAATTCGGAGAGCCTCCAGCGTGCTAGGCAAGCACTGCACCACTGAGCTACATTCCCAGCCTTGAAATATCTTTATTCTTGAGTTACTATTTTTACCTTTTTGTCCCCTGATCCCAACTGGGGCTCTTATTTCTTTGCAGCCCTGGTCTCTTTTAAGACTAGTAATCCANAGTTCAAAACCGATCTGCAGGGACCCAGGCTACAGNTGTGACCCAGGACCCACCCTGTGGCTANGCTCTGTTGGATCCAGGTCCACAGCCTTTTTCCTCTGGAGCCTCCAAGTTAAGTTTCTTGCTGACTGGAGAAGGTGAGGCCCCGAGTGACGAGTGACATGGGCCTGAAGTACCAACACCAAGCTCAGAGCAAGGGGCCTCCTCAGACTAATCAAGTTCAAAACTGAGATGATGTTTCCATCTGCTTGATGAACAGAGACCCAGGGTCTCTACAAGCTGTGCCTTCTACAGAGATTTGGCTGACAACAAACAGGCAGAGTTCTTGTCTCCAGTAGACAAGTGAAGCCAGGATCCTGCTTTCGGGCTAAGGGGACAAATTCTCACCACCACGTGGGAGCCCTGGCCAAGGAGTCAGCACCCCTAGGCTCTCCCCCTCATTTCTGCTGTCAATGAGCAGCAGCTGCTTATCTGTGATTCATTCCCTGGGACCTGGGGGCTCTGGACTAGAGGCTCTCCCAGGCTCTCACCTGTGCTAACACCTTCCGACCATTTCTAGAACAAACCAGAAGGTCTAAGCAGAGAATCTGGCAGAAGAGTGGAATATCGAGGCACTGCTCAGTGTTGGTCAGTTTCCACAGGCTGGCAGCAGCTTCTGTCTGAATTTCAGGTACACCCTTTCTCTCCTGGCCCCCAGCTGGTCATCTCCTTAGGCTGACCACCAGCCCCATCCTCCACCACACAGAGCTGATGCAGGAATCAGGTCCCCTCCACCAACCAAAGAACCCACAAGACAGTCTTCCTGNACCACACCCTGGGAAACAGCTTCCCCTTATAATCTGGTCAGTGGTTTGCTGGCCCCCTGGGGACACACTATCTACAATCACTCAAGTCTGCTCCCCGCTAAGCCTAGAATCTGTGTCATGGCAGGGCCCCTGTGTGCACATCCCAGCACTCTGGGCTTAGGGTTGGACTGCTCAATTTCACTAGAAGACACTTTCTGTACTCCAAATGCCTCCAGTCAACAAGCAGGTTTAGGTGTGGTCAGAAGGGGTGGGGGCTCTGAGCTCTTCTGATTTGTTCCCTCAATGAACAACACACTGGGGAGATATACCCAAGGCCCAGGGACTCTGGCAAGAGGAAAAAAGAAGAAATGCTTATTTATTGGAAGGTAATGATTCAGAATATGTCCCCAAGCCCCAAATGCTGCCAGACCTACCTATCCCGACAAATCCCCAGTAGCAATGACTATGGGTATCCTCTCCCAACAAAACTGTCCACAAGCAGAGACACAAGCTGAAGCCACCAACTCAGAAAGCCACAACAGCAATGACAGGTGTTCACAATAAAACACCCAATACCAAGAGGCAAACAAACAAACAAACAAAAACATGGTGGTGTGCCCACAAATCTCCACAGGCTCTAGCCTTGGCTGAGCCGTGGAGAAAACTTTTGTGAAATTAGCTGAGCATGGTAGCCCACATCTGTAATCCTAATACTTGACAGTTAGAAGGAAGAAGGATCAGGTGTTCAAAGTCATCTTCAGCTGCAGCAAGGCCATTTTGGGCTACACGAGACCCTGCCTCAAAATAAAAAATAAATTAAAAAAAAAAAGATCTGTGAAATAGGTTCCTACCTGACCTAGAATGGGACAACAGAAGAACATTGGCCCAAGATCTAAAAAAATGTTAAAAGCCATTGGGCAGTGGTGGTGCATGCCTTTAATGCCTGCACTCAGGAGGCAAAGGCAGGTGGATCTCTGAGTTTGAGACCAACTTAGTCAACAGAGCAAGTTCCAGGACAGCTAAGGCTGCTACACAGTGAAACCCTGTCTCAAAAAAACAAGTTAAAACCCAGCAGAAGCCATGTTTTCCTCTAAATAGATGGGAGGCAATGGAATAGGCCCCCAAAACTTCTCTCATCAGCCACCAGACNTACCATTGGGGTCACTGTAGTCTATGCCCCCCAACCCCAAGCACACAATGACAAAGGCTTTGGTAAGACTGAAGCTGTGAGCTTTGGGGGAAAGAACTCTGGAAGCAGATAGATGATTCCTGGTCACAAAAAGCGGAAGGCATGCCATAAGATGGAATTCAGTGACTCACGTCTCTGGGGAACCCTTCAGGGGATGACCAGATAAATTCAGGCCAGAATCACAGCCCATCTTCTGCAGGCTTTGGCTGTCTGTCTCTCTTTGCACTTGGTGGGGACACAAATTAGTTAAGGCTGAGGCCAAATTTTCTATCCCTTCCGGCAGAAATAGCCCACTAGGACCAGCATGCTCCACACCACAGTGGCTAAGACAACTGTCCCCAGCTGTGTCCCCACACCCTGACTTCTATGGGGAGACCACCCTTCCTTTACACCACCTATCTGCTGCAGACACTCTGAGCTCTAGGGCAGAAGCAAGATATCTGATAATCACGTCTCAGCTCCTTACAGCTCTTCACATAACCCAACAAGAGGTTTTCACCCACGTTCCCTTGGATCTTGGTAACAGCCATTTCTGTATGCAGGGCAGACAGTATCCCCATTTGACAGAGAGCACTGAGCTCGCCCAAGTCAAATCCCATCTGGAGTTAAGCCAAGACAGAGATCAGAATTTGCCACAAGAAGTGACCAGGGTCATACTGATGGAATGGCAGGCCAAGACTATCTCCACACCAAGACTCCAAGGAGCTGTCACATACTCTACTCAGCACCGGTGGCTGTGTAGCCCTGAGGCCCAGTGTTCTGCATCCTTTCTCTAGGGTAAGCACCAGGTGGCATGGGGGTGTACATGCCAGGGGTATTGAAAGCAGTCCCACCTGGGTGAGACCTGGGTGGAAGGGGAAGTCACAGAATGGACGCTCAGGAGCGTGGCACTCACCTCCCTCAGCAGCTGCATCCCTTGCAGCTCCTCTTGCTGCTGCTGGGCCACAGTGACCCCCAAGACCAGCGTGTGCACAACACAGGAGACCACAGAGATGATGACAATGGGGCTGAGGCTGAGGGGCAGCGTAATGAAGAAGGAGAAGACAAAGAAGGCCTGCCAACCCACCGTGTCGCTGGCTGCGTGGGCACGTGAAAAGTTCAGGCCCAGGTATGAGAAGATCTGGGCTGTGATGAGCAGCCACAGCAGGTAGGGTACCACTTTGCGGCTCACTCGGTCCGGGAGCAGCCCCTTTTTGCAGAGCACAAAGAGGATGATGTCCAACACCAGACCAATGGCAGCCACCATGAGGGGCGCCAACTTGTCGCTGGAGAAGACCACCGCGCACATGACCACCACGTAGCAGTCAAAGAGGGCCGCAAAGACCACCAGCACCAGCAGTGTCTCATGGCGCTGCCTTTTGAAGTAGGTCTGGTAGAGGTTCTCCAAAGACTCAGGCACGAAGGTCAGCCGCATAAAGCGAGGCAGGCACAGGCAGGACCCCGAGTTCCGCACAGAAATTTCATGGGTCCGGCCCACCCCGCGGTCGGGGTCAGAAGGCAGGCTGACCGAGTACTCGGCTGAGTACTCTGCCGAGTACTCAGGATCCGAGAAGCCCTGGTTCCTCGGCATCTTGGCTGGTGGCTGCTTCGAAGGAACGAGGGAGGAGTCCGAGTCAGGCAGTTCACCAGGGTTTCCTAACTGGGGAAGGTGGAGAGGCTCTTCTTGGTTGTGGATGAAGGGAATCCACCTGAGGCAGGAATGCTGAGTAGGTTCCCAGGACACAGGTGGCACCGATCATCTGCAACTTAAAAAGCCATGGCTAAGTAGAAGCGCCTCTTTCCTCGCCACCCACCCCACCCCTCACACAGATCCTTGGCTACATGAGCCTCCAACCCCACAGCCTACCAAGCACGCCCACACACACTCAGTCCTGTCCACACCAGACACCCGGTTTCCTGCCTCTGGCTTCTAGAGGGGCCTAGCCACCTCGCCATCCCTAGTCTGCCCGGCTCTATCCCAGACTTCCTCACCTCAAGTCCCTCCAGGCCCAATCCCTCCAAGCTGAAAATAAAACGTGCCTGGAAGGCGCAGGGGCGGTCCTGGGGATTCCCGCATCTTCCTTCTGTTTACTTCCTTTCCCCCCACCCAACCCTGGGAGACTCCAGCCCCTTCCCAACCTCGGGCTCTGCAGCCTCGCGGAAGCCCAGCCCTGGATCCTAGCTTGGCGCTGACCTGTACGAGAATTCGGGAGCCGTGCGCTCCGGGCCGGGGCTGCGGGGCCGGGCCAGGCGGGCTTCAGCGAGCCGCAGGCTGCTCCCCGCAGCGCCGCCGCGCCAGTTCGTCCGCCCGGAGCCGGAGCGCGGCTCCCCTCGCCGTCAGGCCCGGGGTCGGGCCGGGAGAGGCGCGGGGCTGCGGCTCAGCATCCGCGGGCGCAGAGGACGGCGGCGGCGCACGCTGCGGATGGCGGGCCCAGGCCGGGGCAGCCTGCCAGCATCCTCTTCCCGCACGAAGGGCGAGCCAGCCGAGTCCGTGCGCCGCGCTCTGCACACTGATCCACGCGCGCCGCAGGCCCCGGGAGGCGGGCGGCCCCTCCCCGCCTTGTCGCCGCCTCCTAGGCGCGGGGTGGAGGGGCCCCTCGCTGTCCCCAGTGTCCCCCACGTTCCAGCGCCCGGCGACAGCTGCGTGGAAACACCGGGTGGGTGGCAGAAAGGAAGGAATGAGGCGAATCCACACCTTGCCTCGGGCAGGCCGTGTTAAGGAGGATCAAAGCCCGGGATGTGCACTCCCTGCAGGTGAGGCATGCTCGGGGCACCCCCTTCTTCAACCCTGGCTTCCTTCCGGGGCCAAGAGAGGCCTGGGCTGAGGTTTGGGGGCCCGCTCACCCAGTGGGCGCGCCCCATCTCAGTGTCCCCGCCCACGCTGGCAGCCCAGACATCAATCGTGGGGCTTGATCTCTCAGAGAGGAGATAAGCAGCCTAACCTGGTGATAAAAGCGGACTGGAGTAGCTCGGTTGGTACCTGGCACGTGGAGCTGGAAATGGACTTGCTTCTTGAAGATCTCCAGTGCACATCCTACCACTTGAGATGAGTTTGAATTCTCCCTTTAAGATGCAAATGCTCCTTTTGAATCTATCAGTGTTCTAAACCGTAGTATCAATTATTTTCCTTGAATTTGACAGAATGCCTTGTTAGGAAAGAAAGTCGTTGTTTTGGAAGAAAACGTGCTGAGGGGACAGAGGACAGCCCTCAGCATTAAGGGATCAAGTTGAGGGGGCGGGCAGCTGAAGATGAGGGAAGAAAAACAGCCCGGGGGGAGGGGGAACTGGCTAGGGATGCCTTGTCATGCATGGGTGGGTGCCTCTTTAGAACTTGAGGCATACATTCCCGACACCCAGGGAATAGGTCCATGATCTGCCATTGCTGTGTGTATGGGTGTCCCTCATCTTGTCTGGAGACCCCACCCCACCCTGCCTAGCCTACACTCCCCAGGGCTTTGATTAGAAAGGCAGGGCATAATAACTTCGAATAAAGAAGGAGGGTGGTCTGAATGAAGCCTTGCCCCCATTGTTTTAAGTTGTTTGGGGTCCAGAAATTTGTTTCAACTTGTTTCCTGATGATAAAGGACATGGTTTTTACCTTAAACAAAGATTGTCTCATAAAAGGAAAACATCAAGATAGGATGTGCCTGAACTGCTGGGGATACAGCTCAGTGGTAGAGGACATGCCTAGTATGTCCTTGAACAAGGTCCTTGATTCAGTCCCTAGTAACTACAGTAGTTAAGAGCACTTGCTGTTCTTGCAGAGGATCTGGGTTTGGTTTCCAGCACCTGCCTTGAGTTGTTCGCAAGTCTGTAACTTCTGTTCTACGGGGATCTGGCGCCCTCTCCTGGCCTCTGAGGGCACCAGGCACTCAAGAAGTATACAAACACACAAGCAGGCAAAAGACTCATACACATAAAATAAAAATAATTAAAAAAGAAAAAAAAGGCTAGGGGCTGGAGAGGTGGTTAAGTGCACTTAGCTGTTCTTGCAGAGGACTGGGGTTCANGCCCCTACATCTGCATGGTGTTCCACAACCTTCAGTAACTCCAGTTCCATGGAATCTGGTGCCCTCTTCTGGCCNCCATGGACACCAGGCACACACACAGAGCACATACATACATGCAAGCAATAAATAAATAAATAAAAATTTAAAAAATTAATTTTAANTGCCCATAAATACATTGAGTTTTGCTTTGTTGTTTATTTTTTTAGAGTTTTTCTGCATACCCCTGGCTGTCCTGGAACTCTATTTGTAGATCAGGCTGACCTTGAACTCAGACAACCTCCTGTCTCTGCCTCTCAGGTACTAGGATTAAAGGAATGCACCTCTGCACCTGGCAGGGTTTATTTTGACACAAGGACACTCACTCAATTACATCTTTATGAGTCCCCCAATCCTTGGGGTCTTCAGTGCTCCCTCATGTGGCAAGGCCATGCCATATGCCTGGGTCCTGCCCTGAGGCTCCTCAACAGGGCTTCCACTCCTACCTATGTTCCAGACCCCCATCCCCTCTGCACCCTGTTTTATTTAAAGATTTATTTTTATTTTCTTTGTATGAGTGTGTATGTATGTTTATTGTGTGCATGCCCAGTGCTCAAAGAAACCAGAAGAGGGCATTGGAACCCCTGAGACTAGAGTTAGGGACAGATGTGAGTCATCACGTGGGTGCTGGGAACCAAACCTGGGTCCTCTGCAAGAGCAGCCAGTGTTCTTAACCATTATGCCATCTCTCGTGCCCTTTTGCACAGTTTTGAGAAGTGAGGAGGCTCCCCTCAGGGACACTCCTGATCTCAACTTTGCTGCCCACTCAGTGTCCTTCCCTAACCTCCCTGCTNTAGGAACCTGTTTACTGGCATGTTCTAAGAGCCAGGAGGACATGAAGAGCAGAAGGCCAGCCTCATCCTCTGCCTACTGCCAGCTCTGCTGGGCACCACATTTACCAACAAGACAGCCGCTCAGGNAGACACAGTTCACAGTTGCTGTTGACTTTACAATTGGACAAGAGCCTGTCAGGTTGGGAAGGGAGGATCTGATTGGGCCTGAAAGGGACACATTGGAGGTGCCTNGAGCCACATGGCCAATGCCTGGCAACAGGAAAGCCTGCAGCAATAGCCCCAAGCCTGCTCTGCGTTCCCAGTCAGGGGCGTGCTCTTTCCTGTAGCTGCTGCAAGACCATAGTAGATCAGCTGAGGCCTCCCTGGCAGCTAGATGCATGGAGTGAACATTTAAACTCAGAGAATCTGCTCACCACCTGAGCCCATCCGTGCAGGAACTCATCTGTGTGATTCACAATGCCTCCCAGAGTCCCTGGCACTAGCATAATGAATACTCTAGCACAATGAATGAATGACTCCCTAAAAGAGATGGTACTTTTTGTTTGTTGTTTGTTTGTTTTTTGAGACAGGGGTTCTCTGTGTAACAGCTCTGGCTGTGCTGGAACTAGCTTTGTAGACCAGGCTGGCCTTGAACTCACAGAGATCTGCCTGCCTCTGCCGCCCAAGTGCTGGGATTAAAGGCACACGCCACCGTGCCCAGCTGAGATGGTACTTTATAAGGATGCTGGCTGCCCTTGAGGCAATCATCTGGCCTTCCCCCCTGGTACTGCAAACATTCAGGTCAAAGGACATTTAAAACTAACTGCTCTCGGGTCTGGGAATATAGTTCACTGAACTAAGTGGGCAGAGTGCTTGCTCAGTATGTCTGAAGCTCTAGGTTTGAATCCCAACATTGCATAAATCAGGAGGGTGGCACACACCTGTAATCCCAGTACTCCAGGGGCAGAGGATNAGAAGCTCAATGTTGTCCTCAGCTACAAATCAAGTCGGAGGCCAGCATGGACAACATGNGATGCTGTCTCAATAACATAACTGCCCTTGAGGGCTGGGGGTAGCCTGTGCTACAGCACTCGCCTAACATGTGGCATGTGTGAGGCCCCGAGTTCTACCCCCNCTACCAACAGGTCAAGAGAAGTGTGGGCTTGGGTGATATTTTTCAGCAGTCCATTGTGCCTGANAGGACCTGGACAACATGCTTAAATGCCATCATCAAAAGCTGTAAATCTGACTTTAAAATGCCTGGGTGACTTGTCCCTCACATACATCGTTGAGGAAAACCAGAACTGTGAGTATGGTCTGAAGCCAGGAGGGAGTCCCGACCCCCACACCATCCCAGCCTAGGCTCTATGGGGTAGACTTTACTGAAGGTCTATAGGGTAGACTTTACTGAAGGTCTATTGGGTAGACTTTGCTGAAGGTCTATGGGGTAGACTTTGCTGAAGGTCTATGGTGTAGACTTTGCTGAAGGTCTATGGTGTAGACTTTACTGAAGGTCTGTGGTGTAGACTTTGCTGAAGGTCTATG
>LZPO01027557.1:15189-29401 GCA_001675575.1 Neotoma lepida
CTGGGCTTTTTGATGTGTGTCTCAGGGATTGAACCCAGACATCAGGATCGGTGGCACACATGCCTTCATTCTGCAGAGCCATTTCATTGGTCCCATGGACTACNCCTTTGTCACTCTTGCACATTGCTGTCATGTGTCTAGATGAGTCAGTGAGCAATGGATGACTGTCATTCCTTCATCATTCCTTCAGCATTAAGTTAACTGTATGTGGACATTGTAACAAATCCCTTAAGCACATCCTGCTATGTAGTCCCAGTTCAGCCATGCTTTAGCCAGATTACCAAGCTGACTAGTGCTTTTCCAATACTACCTGATCAGGAGGGAAGTATGAAAGAAAGAAAGTTGGGTGGTAACATATATGGCAGCCTGTGTAAGCTAAAGTTACTGAAATGATTTATACTCTAGAGCAGTTTCTTAGCTTATAGCAACATTNTGTGGAAGATATACGTTTCTTTTAATTTATCCTTTGTTTCTTTATATCATGCATCTTGATCCCATTCATTTCCTCATCCCTTCATATCTGCCCTTACAACCAAATAAAATGATATAAAATTTAAGAGGAAAAAAAAAGAAAAAAGAAAAATCAATCTCATCATGGAAGCTGTAGTGTGACACAGTGAGTTACACAGTAAACCCCTTTATCCATAAGATACAGATTCATTTAACACCCCTGTGCCCAGACATGCACAGCCTTCTGCACGAGTGATAATCCTGTAGTGATTATATTGTGTCCCCCAAAATACTGTGTACCCTAATAAAACTTATCTGGGGCCAGAGAACAGAACAGCCACTAGGAAGACACAGAGGCCAAGCAAGCACTGTTGCACTGCTGAGATTACAGCTTGGCCTAGAATAGATGCTCACAACCCATTCTCTAATGCAGGATTAAATGAATAGTATGTAGGATGGACAAATGGTTCATCAGTTAAGAGCATTTGCTGCTTTTGTGGAAGACCCAGGTTCAGTTCCCAGCACCCAGACAAACAACTGGAACTCTAGTTTCAGGGGATTTGGCACCTCTGGCCTCTACAGGTGCCAGGCACACACAGTGTACTTACATACTGGCAAAACTCATACACAAAAAATAAAAATAAATCTTTAAAATAATTAAAAAAAAACAGAATGCATGTACTACAGACTTACTTTGAAAATGTATTTTAAATGTGCCTTCACTACTGACTTGGGTTTCCATTGTTCACTGTGTGCCTGAATGAAATAGTNTTTCTTTAGAAATAAGATGTAATTTAGATTTTTTGTTTGTTTGTTTTTTGAGACAGTGTTTCTCCGTGTAGCCCTGGCTGTCCTGGAACTTGNTCTGTAGACCAAGCTGGCCTTGAACACACAGAGATCTGCCTGCTTCTTCCTCCCGAGTGCTGGGATTACAGGCATGTGCCACCACTGCCCAGCATAATTTAGATTTTTAATGGTCTTTTCTTACCTAGATAGTGTACTACTTTTGAATTCTCTGACATTGTGCTAAATCAGAGAGGCCTTAGGGCAGCAAATAGAAACAGGTTTCTGTTGTTAAGACAAAGGCACTGCCTCATCACAGCTTGATGAACAGTGTGCTCCATGGGAAAGGGCGAACATTGCATGGAGTCTGTGCATTTTGTTTGCCTAGTGCTGTGGATGGTGCTCTGGAACTCAGGTGCCCAGATGTAGTGGTCAGATGCCCTGTCATTGATCTGCCCCCTCACTGCAGTTTTCTGTTCCCTGGTTTTTAAAGACTGTGTGCTCAAAGTAGACAATGTTCACTCATTTACAAGACTGCTTCATAGGAGATGAAAAAGTAATCTTTAGTAACCCTGGCCTGTAGCTGAGGCATCATTAACACAGGATGAGAAGAAACAGAATTGAGAGAAGCACGTTCCCAAAACTATGCAAAAGAGACATCTTTCTCATGAAAACTCCAGAACAAGGAGGAATATCTGAATATTCCATATATATATATGTGTGTATGTGTGTGTGTGTGTGTGTGTGTGTGTGTGTGTGTGTGTAGTGTACATTATTGACAAGGCCTTTTTCTTTCCAAATCTGGATTTTTTCAGTTGTAGGAAACTGACAGCTTTGCCTCCAGCTGGACGTTACAGTTTTTAGCAGCAGCAACAGCAGCTGTGTCTATGAAAGATGTAGATTGGCCAGAACAAATTCAGGATGTATATAGGACTGATGTTCTCAGGCTGTCAGTAGCAAATGCTCATTTCTTCCATTGTTTGTAGAGCTCTGGGCCTCCTGTCTGTGGCTTCAAGAAATCAACCAAAGAAGTTGTTGCTTTAGATAGATGTTAAATATTTATACAGTTATGCTATGATTTTATTTTCAATCCTAGTCATTCTATATTTTAAAAATTAGATTCACCTGTATAAAATCTAGAGGCCCAGTTGAGACCAGCTGCTGATAGGAAAGGTACTTGCCACTGAGCCTAACAACCTGAGCTCAGTCCTTGGAACACGCATAGAGGGAGAGAGCTAAATTCTAAAGTTGTCTTGGAACCTCCACATGTGTGTCATGGCCTACACTCCACTCCCCACGAATGAATGAATGAATGAATAAATGAATGTTATGATTGGACATATTTGAGAATTAAAATACTTATTCAAACAATAAATAACCCACTACAACACAGTATCTGAATAACACCTCCAAAACAAAAGGAGGGCCCCCAAGTCTTGATGGCTGTTAGCTTTTTGATCATGCAACAGATGTTTCTATCACTTCCTGTCTGTCTGTCCAGACTTCCAGACTTCTATGGTTAACTAGCACTGAAATTAAAGGCATGTGCCACCACGCCTGGCTCTGTTCCCACTGTGGCCTTGAATTCACAGAGATCCAGATGGATCTCTGCCTCCCGAATGCTAGGATTAAAGGCATGTGCTACCATTGCCTGGCCTCTATGTTTAATATAGTGGCTGGCTTTTCCCTGTGATCCCCAGATAAGCTTTATTGGGTTGCACAAATTAAATATCACCACACTGTCTTGAACACTGGGAGTTTCCCTTCCTCTTTTAAGGTTTCCAGGTATACTATAAANGTGAAAACATCAGAGGTATTTTGAATTTGCATATCCTCTGATGGGTCTTACCATTTGGAGAAGGCTAGTGACCAAACAACTTTGTATTGATAATGATCTTTTGGTACAGATTAGCTTCTTGTCAAAAGTACAGAAAAGGAAGTACAGAAAGGAATTACAAGAAAGACAGACCCATAACCCTCCGTTCTTGGAGGATATGAGCTCATCCTAACAGGCTTTTGTCTTTTTTAGCAACCTGTTTGAAGAGCCCGAATGCCACATTTAGGTGGTGTTTCCCTCTACTTGTTTCTTTTGGGAAATTTCCTACTGAAGGCTTTAAAAGGTATTTTTGTTTTGATTTGTTCTAAAGTTTTACTAAATTTTTAGAAATTGAAGTGCTTAAAACCATTTGTAGATTATGTGAAGTAGTCTTAATTTTGAGCTTTAATTCCACAATTACCGAGCTTTCACACCTGGTTTTATTTACCTCTTTCTTGAGCCCTTGCTATATAGGCAACTTATTTAAAAAGTAGCCCTAAGTGTTCATAGTGTATCCTACAGCATCACAGTGTTGTTTCTTTAAAAACCCACTTTTCAAAATATACAATATATTCTCATCTGTTTTTATAGAATTTAATTTGCCTTTATTGATGATCAATTGATGGAGACAGGCTTTTGTTGTGTAGCCCAGGCTGATCTTGAATTCATGATTCTCCTGACTCAGCCTTTCCAGTGCTGGGATTACAGGCATGTTGCCACCAAGCTTTTTAAGCCCTCCCTACCCCCCAAAGTCTGGTTTTCTCTGTGCAGCCCTGGCTGTCCTGGAACTCACACTGTAGACCAGGCTGGCCTTGAACTCAGAGATCTATCTGTCTCTGCCTCCCAAGTGCTGGGATTAAAGGCTACCACCATGCTTCTAAAGGCAAAACCACTTCCAAGCTTTCAAATGCATGGTGTTGTTGACACTCTCCAGGATGGACAGGTACCTGTCCCCTTGTGTAGACTCTTTTCTTTTGCTAGCATTTGGCCTATGACTTGCGTTAACTGATAGGATCTGGTGGAAGTGGTTTAGGGTGGGTTCAGTGACTAGACACTTGTTAATTCTGTGTCCTCCAGCTGGAATATTTGATGTTAGAAGCATTGGACCGGTTTAAAGAAAAAATGTGCTACCTTGCTGCACAGATTATGTAAAGAGATTCAGACTGGATGGAACGTGATCAAATTCCAGTTGTCTTGTGTTCTAGCTCAGCCTCCATGTGACTCTAGTCTCAGCTGCCATCTGATGTCAAAGTACATAAGCTATGTGAAGAGACCAACAGACAACCTCACTGAGCCCAGCTACCCACAGAAAAAGTAGGACGATCAAATGACCTTTGTTTGAGCCCCTCAGTGTTAAGGCATGGANTTACAGCATACATGACAAACCCATTAATCACAAGGCTTCAGATGATATCCTTTCATTGTACCAAAGTAAGTTACTTCTCTCAGTAGTTCATATGCAAACAGGAATGACTTGGATGAAAACAGACAAACAAACCATTCGGTGTCCTCATTGTCTAGGGTAGTGTTTTCTTATTCTCGGTCATAAAACTCATCATAAAGTGGGACCCTCTCTGTCCTGGTCCTCACCAGTGCTTGTGGTCTCTTCCGAGCTTTCTCAGGCTCGTCTGAGTCAGAGCTGGAGCTGTCCCAGAAAAGCTCTCCTCGGGCTTCTTGTTCACTGAGCCATGCTTCCATTTTGCCAATTTTCCGGACACAATAGTNATTCTCTATGTGATATTCCAAGAATTCTTCATCTTGTGGATTTCCTGCAAAAGAGCAAAAGTTCTTTTTACTGTCTCCTTAAGATTGATTATTTGAAGTGCTCTTATTATCATAGAATAACCAATTTGAGATTAATACTGAAAGAAAAATTAAATATTAGCCTTTTCTGTAAACACTGTAAAACTGTTGTTTGCCACAAGGAATTAAAATCTTTTTTTCTCCTCTATCCCTATTATGCAAATGTTTTAATCTTCCTAGCCACACCTCCCACCCAAACTGGTAAACCTGTTGTTTACACAAAGGTCTTTCCCTTCCCTCTTCCCTTCATTTCCTTTCTACAATTCTTTCAAAACTAGCCAGTTCCAAAAGACTGTAAGGTTGGACCCTAGCCAATGGGGAAAAGACACAGTCACTACCTGTGTTGGAATAAAAACCCTGAGCACTTCCTGTCCCAGTGCGCTTGTTAGCCCAATTTGGATTCTGGCTCACCCTTTTTGCAAAAAGAATTACCTTCCTCCTTTCGTTTTGTTCTAGTTTTCCTTTGTGCAACATTGAGATTATTCATTGTTTTTAACAACAATAACATCAACAACCACACACACATTGACTGTTATCTCTGTAAATATTAATTTTTAGCTGTTATTTAAATTTTCTTTAATCGTCTAAAAGTAACAAGACTAGTAAAACTAACCTAGATCCCAACTCATCCACAACATTTTACCACAATATTGCTTTCAGCTCAACCATCTGAAAATTAGGGGAAGGGGTATAGCTCAGCTGGTAGAGTGCTTGATCAGCATGCACGATACAGACGGCACAAAAAATGCAGTGGGGGCAAATGCCTATATTCCTAGAAGTCAAGAGGTAGAGGCAAGAGGACCAGGAGTTCATGGTCATCCATTGATGCATACTGAGTTAAAGACTAGCCTGAGATACGTGAGGTCTATCTCAGAACAAAACAAACAAATAAAACCAGAAAAACAAAACCACATTTCTATACTTTTGTCATTAGTGGAACAAATAAATGAATGAACCAATGAGTAATCAGACAATTTTAAGATGTGGGAAGTAATGGCAACCAGGACCTGGGAAATACTTCATTATTGCAGCTTAAACTTGTCAATCATCTCTGTTCTGAAAATGNGCTTAGAATTGCAAGAGGCATCACTGAGAAGAGAAATTTTCTAGGATGTCTAACTAGAAGAAGTTTGAAATGGGAAGAAAATGTCTGTTAGTGGTGGGGTCTGATATATTATGAATGGTAGCTTAAGTCCCACAGCATTCTTGGTGCCATGATCATTCCAGCATAAAGTTGTATGTGATGCTTGAAAACCAGTCCTTCTCACTCATAGGGGACCACATACACAGTTCTAGGTACATAGCATTGAAGCTTGAGGACATCTGAGCTAGATGTAACAGCATTGTTACTTGATGTTTGATGATCTATGGCTTATAGACTTGAAAATGATAAAAATAAAAACAAAATCATGATCTTTAGAAACCTAAATGGATTTTGGGTGGGCAGAATAGAAGTCAGTGTATAAAGCTCCAGGATTAACCTTTAAAAAAAATTTTTTTTTGCAGGGGGAAGCCATATATTCTGATGTATGTGGAGGAAATGAGTGATTTAAGTGGTACAGCAATCACCATGAAGAATGTTTGACAGTTGTATACTTTATAATTCATGTTTTAGAAAAATCTATCACCACTGTATAAAACTATAACATCACAGTAGTTCAAAGACAAAGCTATATATTTTCAAAAAAAATTAGCGATTTAGTAGTTAAATAGTATAGATGGATAGAGAAGATTAGAATTATGAAGGTGATACTGAAATGATAGATTTAAGGTGACATTTTCTGAAAGATATGGTTGTTTTAGTATAAGACACTGTGATGGTTAATGTTGGCTCTTATCTTGAGTGATTCTAAAAACCACTGAAGAGACAAGCCTCTAAGCATGCCCAGGAGGGATTGTTGACTAAGTTAATTGAGGTGGGAAGACCTACCCTGAACGTGATGTCATCCCATAGGCTGGGGGCTTGAACCAAATGGAAGAGAGAAAGCAAGCTGAGTTTAAGCATTTACTGCCCTCTACTTCCCCGATGGGTGAAGTGTAGCTGGCTGNCTCCTACTCCTGACCCCACTCTTTCCCTGCTGGACTTCACTAACTGAAACCGTGAGCCACAATAAACCCTTGCTCCCTTAAGTTGCTTCTCTCAAGTGTTTCGCTGCTTCAGTGAGACATCAATTCCATTTTTTCCTTCAGTTTTATCCACATTCCTGTCTAGTTGTCTGAACCTCACAGCTTACGTATGTGCACTGGATGTGGGGAAGAATCTGTGTGCACAGGTGCACGTGGAAGCCAGAGGTTTAGGCCAAATGTCACTTCAATTGCTCTCCATCTTATGTGTTGAGACAGGGCCTTTTACTGAGCCCAGAACTCACTGAGTTGGCTAGTTTGGTTGGCTAGCAACCCTCAAGGGTTCCCCCATCTCTGCCTCTCTGAAATTGGGATTGCAGATGCATGCTGCCATGACTTGGCTTTTTACAAGTATACTAAAGATCCAAACTCAGGTCTTCAAGCTCATGGACAAACACTTTCTCAGTGGAGCAATCTCCCTAGCCCTTAGATGGGCTGCTATACAAACGAGATTAAATTTACATGCATCCTACATTGACTGACACTATTTATCCCCATTTTACAGACCTAGAAAGACAGGGTCACAGAAGTGAAGCAATAAATGTACTTACATTTTCTCTTTAAAAAATGAAACTACAGAAAAATCTATGGTTGAGAGGCTATGTTTGTCAGACCCTGCTCTAGAAACAGGAGGATGTGCCTGCTGTCAGGAGAGAGTGCACTGTTGGGGCTCAGTGAAGGACTCTGATCCCAATTTCTGTGCCTTTCCTCCAACTGTATCTAAGTCTGGAAAGGGCAGAGGCCACATGAACATAGTAAAACTCATAGAATTATACACCAAAAGAGTGATGCTCACTGTATGTATGTTGTACTTAACTACATATTTTATATGACTATATGTGTGATTTATCATGTGAATATATAAACCAAAAATTTAAAGGTAGTTTTGTTTTAAAGAGGCAGCAGAAAATAGAGCGTGCCTTCTGTCTCACAAGAGGCTAAAATTCTTATCCTGTCTTCCAGAGGGAAACAAAAAATGGTGGACATGCCATTAAATCAGTGAAGGCTGGAACAGAAGTGTCTGCATTGCCAGACCCTGACTACCAGGATGCTCAGGTCTGTGTCTAAGCTTGGCTGCATCCCACTCACAGGAGAAAGCAAAGTGAAATGCTTTTAGAAGACAGGAAAAGCAGTCCAAGAGGTTCTTTGTGATGAGTGAGAAGGAGCCTTTGCTAGAATCTGTGGCAAGAGTAGTCAAGTGTGAAGCCTCTGGAGTGAGGCATCCTGAGAACACTATCTGGCTGTGACCTTGTGCATGAAACTGTCCTTTCTGGATCTGGTCTCTTTATATATGAAACAGGAGAATAATCCTGACCTCTTGTAATTCATATAGGAAGAACTCAATACTGTATTATATATATATTATAATATTATTATATTATCCCCNTAAATTCCTGTCTATGGGGCTGTGCTGCAAGAATGGAAGCAGCAGGAGAATGGCCAACTTTAGTGACCCACAATCTCTCCATCATCAAAGAAATGTGTGGTGATACTTACTTCACATCTTTTGACAATTTTCATTGTCAACTTGACTGGATTTGGAATCACCTAGGAGACACACCTTTGGGTGCATCTGCAAGTGTGCTTCCAGAGGGAAGACATACCCCAAATGTGGGTGGCACCATCCCATAGGCTGGGGTTCCAGACTAGGTAGAAAGGACAGAGAAGAAAGCAAGCTGTTGGGTCAGTTTCCATCTCTACCTGCTTCCTGGCTGCAGACACGATGTGACCAGCCTCTCACTCCTGCCATCATGCCTTTCCTGCCGTAATGAACTATACCCTGGATCTGTACACCAAAACAAGCTCTTCCTTCTACAGAGCTCGTGTGGGCAAATTAGTCACAGCAACCAGGAAAGTAAGCAATAGATTTCTGTTTCTAGCAATTTCAGCAACAGGAGAGGCTAATTGCCTGCAGACATCTCCCTTCAGGAGATTCTAATTAATAGTGATCTCATTTTTTAAAAAATTCTTTCATTTTTATTTTTTTTAAAACTTTTTATTGATTCTTTGTGGATTTTACATCATGCACCCCAATCCCACTCATCTCCCTGTCCCTTCATATCTGTCCTCTACCTTTGCAACTCCTCCGTCCCCAGTAAAATAAAATAAAGACAAAAAAAATCTTGTCGTGGAAGCTGTAGTGTGTCACAGTGAGTCACACAGTATACCCTTTAGTCCATACATCTTGCAAATGTTCATTGCAATGAGTCATGGGTCTGGTTTGAGGCCTCTGGCTTCTGCTACAGTGAGGATCCAGTATTGATCCTCACTGGGACTCATCTTGGATATCCTGTTGTTGCCCTGTGTTGTGGAGATCGTGTAGCTTTGGATTTGCAGGACCTGTCCCTTCACATGCTCCAGCAGATCATAGATGGGGTGGATGTTGGGGTGGGCCAACTCANCCCTTGATCTGAACCTGGTTGAGTTGTTTATCTCACTAGCTGTCCCATATCCTCACCACCAAAGTGAGCACTCCAGCACTGTCCCAGCTAGCTCACCCAATGCCACAGTGAGGGGTGGGGCCAGCTTTCCCTCCTTACACCCCCCTGGGCTGGCTCACCTGCACCCACACCACCAGGGCCAGCTCTATTCTACTGCCCAGGTGAAGTGCAGGGCCCACTCTCCCAAGTGCTGCAGCTGGTGAGGGGTAGAGCCAGGTCTCCTGCTCTTATGACCCCAGGGCCAGCTTGCCTGCCTGCCACAGGTGGGCAGGGGCTAGGGGAGGGCATCTCTCCCTCACTTGCCATCTCATTTTAATGGAGAACAATTAGAATTTTTTATCCCATGTTAGCAAGTTACATTTTCTAGATGCATTTTGGCAGGGATATTCACATACACACCCAGTCACTGCAAAGAAAAGAGATTCCCATAAAATTTAAGTGTTGATTGAACTCTCTGAGATCAAGCCCAGCTAAGGGCAGCAGATGTTCAGAGTCNCTTGGAGAACTAAAAGCNTTCATCCACCACCACTATCTAGAGATGCTGGTTCAGCAGGAGAACCGGAGCTGGGAAAGTCCTCCTTCCCCAGGAGATTCTGCTGCTGGCCCAGGCTCCGGCTTGTTGAGACAGCTCTCCCTCCCCGTGTGGCCAGTAGCTGGCTCCAGCTGGGGTTCCTCTTTCTGCTCCCACCCTACAAAGGTCTGGGGTAGGAGAAGGTGAAGGCCAGCATCTGTGAGCTTCTTCAGTTCCTGTCTCATCAAAGACAGGTGAGGGATCACAGCTTTAGGCCTGCATACTTTCCAAGGTTGTGCTAGACAAAGCTGTGAATCCTTCACATCTGAGGGAGGTTGTGGTAGCAGGCAGGTCAAGAAGATGTGACCTTGAATTCAGGCTGTGTCACATTAGGGATGAGTGCTAACTCCTATCTTCTAGTTGTGTGAGAATGTAAGAATATGTGGCAAGGACAGATCACATGACTGGCTGCTTTGGCTGTTTTTGAGGCGGGGTCTCACTGTGGAGTCCAGGTTGGCCTGGAAGTCACTATGCCATCCAAGGAACTCACGGTGATCAAGAGCTGGTATTACAGGTTTAGGAGAGAGAGAGAGAAAGAGAGAGAGAGAGAGAGAGAGAGAGAGAGAGAGAGAGAGAGAGAGAGCAGCATCAGCAAACCACAGTTGGAACAGAGTGAAACCTCTTCAGAAAGCTTCAGGAAAGCAATGGACAACCCTTGTCTTCAGTCCCTCCTGGGTCCCTCCAAGCCTGNCACATTTTCCAAAGCCTTTGCCAGCGTAATTGTATTAGGCTTCTTCTCTTCTCAGGTGATGACTTGGAGTGCTTAACTCTAGCACAGTCCTTTTTTATTAGCTGCTTNGTCAATTTTTTTCAGTTGCAGAAGTTATTTCTTTGACAACAAAGCCTGTCTCCGTCTGAGACTGGGGTATAGGTTAAATGGATGCCCCAAGCTGATTTTCAGTTATTCTGCCTTTTGTTTAATTAACTTATTGATTCAGACCCTTGTTCTTTGGAGCGGGGACAGCATCTCCTTCAGCAGGTGATTTTGCATCTTAGAGCTCACTTGCCTTGGCTGTAGCGCCACCATGGTCAGCCCTACTGAGGTGGGGCTTTGCCCCTAGCACAGCATCCTCTGTGTGTGAACAATACAGGACACATGCAGCTTTCTTCTGGGAGAACTCCCACTGGGAAAACTTAATGGGCACTCTAGTTGGTGGGCAGCATGGCAGACAGGTTATGGATGAGGATGTCTGTTGGAAAGCCCANAACACTCCAAGGCTAGAGTGTGGAGCTGGTTCTGAGAGCAGCAGGAGATGAAATTAGAACATAGGCAGTGGCCAGATTCTGAGAGGTTGGGACCCCCTGTTAAAGAGCTGAGCTTTTGGCCTCAGGTTGATAGAAATCTGACTGCATTTTAAAAAAAAGATTTATTTTTACTTATGAGTATGTGTTTACGTGCTTGTACGGCATGTGTGTATAGGTTTTGGAGGAGGCTAGAAGAGGGCACCAGATATCCCAGAGCCGGAGTTACAGGCAGTTTTGAGTCACCCTCAATGGGTGCTGGGAAGCAAACTTGGTCCTCTGAAAGGATGGCAAACACTCTGGACCACTGAGCCAGTTTTCCAGTCCTGGTGATCATTTTCTAAGCAGGAGAATGATGTGGCCAGATGCTTTCCATGAGGTCACTCTGTGTCAGCACAGTGCTTCCAAAAGTTCAGTTTCTGGGGCTGGAGATGGAGCTCTGGCCCAAGTGACATGGGACATGAGGGTCTCCCCCATACAGATGGTGGATGAAGCAGGAGACAGGTGGAGAGGGTAGAGGTGCTAGATTCACTGGAGGCATTCTTGGGTATCCAAGAAGGCTGAACTACAGTGCAAAGGGTGCTTTGAGGGATAAGGGGCTGATGTATATGACGTATTTATGCCTATGAGCACAGGCAACTTCATGTATCTATAAGAACCTGTCCCTCTCTGACAGTAAGATGATGCTATGAGCCTGTCTTTTGATTTCAGGAGTGCCTGTAAAGCACTTAGAATCTACAGGAGGAAAGACCTCTATGCAGAGCTTAAGCTTTTTTGACTTTTTCTCTCAGAGATGCAAAACATAATGCAGCATGCCATTCATTCCGAGACATCAAATGTCCCCTCAGTGATAGCTATTTGCTGTCTCCTCACTCTCCTTCCCCTGCCCATCATGGACATTTATTTGATGATGTTTCAAATATGCTTGCACCTCAGTGCTCAAGAAGCTGAGGCAGGGGGATATTGAGTTCAAGTTTGACTCTGTCTCAAAGCAAAATTAAGGAGCTGGGGATGTAGCTATATTGGTGGAGTGTTTGCCTGCCATATTTACAAATTGGGATTGATATCTAGCATGACATAAACAAACCAGGCATAGTTGTGCAATCCAGCACTTGGGAGGTGGAGGTAGGAGCATCAGAAATTCAAGGTCATCTTTGACAACACACTGAGTCTGAGGCTACCCTGAGCTACATAAAAGCCTATCTTAAAACAACTGAACCTCAAACCAAACCAAAACAATATGTGAAATGTCTTACTAAAGAAATGACAGAACTCACCTGGGTCTCTGTTTATGGTTTCATCAGGCAGTATGGTAATAATGTCATAGCTATTGTTCCTTGGCATGCTTTGGGCGATTTTATTGCCATTATNGTCCTTCAGCTTTTGNATATCAAGTCTTGCTTTACTCTGAAGACTATTCAGCTCCATTTGGGCCTGAAATGATAAGGTAGAAGTGGTTAATAATCTCCCAGAGCGGATTCAGCAACAACAAAAGTGTGGACGGTTCACAGACCTGGCCACCCTTGAACACATTGAGATGGTTTTGTTCCAGCACATTGTGTGGCAACTTTATTCTGAGGCTTGTTAGGAGAAAGACGAGCATGCTNACTGGCTTACAGAGGCTTGGATCAATGAATTGAGGATCCCTGTCAGCTTCTGTCTGTAGGTGAGGTTTTGGAATTGCAGAGAACCGAACTACAGGCTGGTTCCTTAGACAGGGGGGCTTAGGGTCTGACACTTGCAGAGCTTTCCTGGAGGAAGTGTTCCAGTGTGTCCTCCCAAATTCATAGGTTGGAAACATGACCCTCCCCAATTCTTATGCTAATTTGTAGATGGGTCTTTAAGAGATGTTTGGGTGGTGAGGGCTTCACCCTTAGGACAGAGTGAAACTATCATCGCAGGAGAAGGCTAGTTCTCCCTCGAGAATTATAAAGGCTGCCTTGACTGCCTTGGCTTGCTCTTGCTCCTNACTCCTCACTCTCATGAACTTGTCACCTGCCATGTCCTCTGCTGTGTTGTGCTACTTCTTAACAACTACCAGCATCTGTCTTAGACTTCCCTACCTCCAGAACAATGAGCAATATATTCATCATCTGTGGGAGTTTGAAAGAAAATGACCTCCAAAGGGAGTGGCACTATTGGAGGTGTGGCCTTGTTGGAGTTGGTGTGGTCTTGTTGGAGGAAGTGTGTCACTGTGGAGGCAGGCTTTGAGGTCTCATATATGCTCAAGATACTACCCAGTGTCTGAGACCACTTCCTATTGCCTTCAAGTCAAGATGTAGGACACTCGGCTACTTCTCCAGCACCATGTCTGCCCACATGCTGCCATGTCCCACCATGATGATCATGGACTGAACCTCTGAACTGTAAGCAGCCATTCCAATTAAATGTTTTCTTTATAAGACTTGCTGTGGTCATGGTGTCTCTTTACAGCAATAGAAACCCTAACTAAGACATTATCTTTATTAATTACCATAAGACATTATCTTTCTTAATTACCACGTCTCTGGTATTCTCTTATAGCAGCAGAAATGGACCAAGACAAAAGCCTTGCTTATTTCTTCTTTTGGAAACAGGATTTCACTCCATAGCTCAGCTGTCCTGAAACTTTCTGTATAACCCAGGCTGGCCCAGGCCTTGTGACAGTCCTCCTCTACAGCCTCCCAAGAATGGACACAAGCATGCCTAATACAAGGCATTTCTCATTAGGAAATTCTATGGCCTGAGTTATAGGGCGAGGCCTGTGTGTCAGAATAAAGACTGACCTCCGTTTNTTCTCCTACTTAACCAAGAAAGGAATATTATTTACTCTATTTTCTGGAAGGCTACAGCCAGAAGGTCAAAGGGCAGCTTATTACAAGAGACTCAGCTAGGCTTTTGCACACCTTTAATCCCAACACTCAGGAGGCAGGAGGCCATCTTGGCCTACACAGTGAGTTCCAGGCCAGCCAGGGCTATATAATGAGACCCTTTCTCAAAAAA
>LZPO01027557.1:35693-46486 GCA_001675575.1 Neotoma lepida
CAAAGCTGGTATAAAAGTATATTAGAAAAGTGTAGACCCATCTCAACTCATTAAAGTGGATACACAAAGCCTTTGGAAATCCAGCTCAGCAATGTGTACACTTAGATACTACAGACCAAGTCCGGTTTATTCCAGAAATGCAAGCATGGCTCAGCATTATAAAATCCACACTGTATCAACTCGGGAAAAGAAAGCCCATGCGGGCAGATGCATCTCTGTGTATGGGTGGATGGGATTGTTTTAATAGATGAGGACAAAAATCAATTAAATGTAATACTCAGCAGTAAGAAAGTCTTAGCATGAGGGAAATGCATGAAATTGAATGTCATGCAGGTGTCAGGTGTCAGGTATCTTCTATTGAATGTCATGGTGTCAGGTATCTTCTGTTGTCTCTCCAGATCAGCTCACCCACTGGCCACCCGTTCTCTGCCTGTACCCATGCCACAGCTCCCTTGCCTCTGGCTTCCTATTGGATGTAGCCAATAGGAAGGGGATGATGATGAGGTCACGTGTTTGGGCTTCCAGCTCTTCACAAGGTGGTATGGGGGGGACTGTGTCCCTCTATGGAAGGTCACTCTTGTTCTCAATGCAGCTTTCTCTACCTGACTTTTTCCTTTCATGCTCCAGAAATCTCTCCTCTGCCTTGGCCTGGTTACCCGTCAGTCACCTCTAACAGTTTCTGCAATGTCTTTGGCTGTTTCTCTTAACCAAACTTCTGTGCGTCGATAGTTACAAAGAAAATTTTCCTGAATTACTATGATTTCAGTGTGCCACCTCTGTCCTTTGGAGACTTTGCCAGCACTTATCAAAATCCTNCTGTATATATTATATACGCTGAGTATCCCTTACTTGAAATTCTTAAGACCAGAAGTGTTTCAAATTTGGGATTTTATCTTGGATTTTCAAATATTTGCATGTATGTAATGAGATGTCTTGGGAGTGGGGCCCAAGTTAAACACAGTTTGTTTCATGTGTTTGCTAGGTGCACTAGCTGAAGGTAATTTACACAGTGCTTCTGCTGTTTGGGCAGCAAACCACACGAGATCAGGTGTGGAATTTTTCTCCTCTGGTAATGTCAGTGTTCAGATAAAACTGGATTTTGGAGCATTTTGGATTTCACATGTTAAAATTAGGGATTCTCAATATCTATGATGGAAATTAGTGTCCAGGGGAAAAGACAGAGTAGAGAAGGGCTGAGGCAATCAGGACTGCTGGGATGTGGTTTGCAATGGTTAAAGGATCGTTCAGGGTGAAACTTATAGAGATACTGAGATTTGAACAGATCTCTGGAGCTTAGAATTATCCAGATTACATGGGTCAATATTGTGTGTGTGTGTGTGTGGGGGGAGTTAGTAGGAGGGCATTCCTGTTAGGGGCGCTGCTGATCAATTAAGAGCTCCAGGCAGAGAGGCTCAGTTCTCACCTCCAGGAAGAGGTCCTCTCTGCTTGAGGAGTAGAGATGTTCAGGAAGTGGAGAGCGCCAAATACGCAACTCAAATTATTTAGGATGCAATTAGGTTTGGTTTAATAATTAAAAATACTTTTAGAATTTTCTTTGGCAGGGATCAGGCTATTAATTAGCCTGTCATGGGAACCCAGCATTTATTATTCTCTCAAAAACCCATTTGTGGTGGAAAATGTGCCGAGCCTCATTTGTGAAGATAATTATAGATGATATCTTTGGGAGTGTCTGCCAAGTTCCTAGCGATTTCCCTTTTCTCTGAGAGCTGACTCCAGAGCCTACTGGGTGACTCCTCAGCCCACGTTTCTACAGTGCAAGCATGTCTTCTGCTCCCCACTCATTGGATCAGAGCTAGAATAGCAAAGCTGAGCCAATCAGATCTTTCCTCCACAGGAATTTGGAATCCCAGCTGTGGTCAGGCCACTCTGTCCATTTGATTGGATATATAAGATTCAAGTTTAGGGTGGCTCTGAGAAGCTGAGAAAGCTGATCTTTGGGAGAAATCAAGGCAGGTGTACAGAGGAGAGCTCAAGTGAGCTACATAGAGTTCTGCTTTCCAGAACTTTGCTAAGTCTAGTGTATCCCAGCTCTTGGGGTCAACAAAACATCCCTATATCCTTAGAATTAAGCACAGTAATATCTGTACACTTAGTGTGCTTCCCCTCCAGCAGGGTGAGCCTCCTTTCATTCATTCACTCCTAGATTTTTGTGTGGCACATGTCAGTGGCTGAAGACATAAGATTGAGTAAAGTCTAGTCTTTGCAATCAGATAATGTGTCTTGATTCTTTATTCCCAAGGTGCTTTGCTGGTGTGTAGGGCATAGTGCCAGACTCTGAAATAGCCAAGTCCTCTTTTTGAACTTGGGGGGAATCAAAATCTAACCTTAACTTATTTAGAGTTGGTAAATATTAAAATTATTCTGTGGACTAGAGAGTGTGACACGGATATATTTCTCTGGCTGTAGTGATTTCTTCTGTTTGAGCTAACCAGTGTCAGGGCTTCACAGGGACATATATTAAATACTCCTTTGAAGGAACACATTTAGTTTAAGAACAAAGCCAGCTTTAGAGTCGCTCAGCTAAGCTAGACATGTGCTCACAGTTTTATGTTAGACATGGATTTATTACATTTACCCTTTACCTTTCCCGAACTAAATAATAGTTTTGTATTTTCTAATATTTTAGAAGAAATGCTCTTTTGGAACTAAAAATAATAATCACTTCGTATAGTAATTTTGAACTTCCAAAGAAGACAAGTAAATAAGACCAGGCTGAAACAGAAACAGTCTTTAACAAAGAGCTCCATTAGCCCCGGGACTGGTCTGGGCATCTAGGTGAATTATGGAGCAGGTAGGGTTTGGCTGGTTCCTCTTCTTTGCTACAGAGAGTTCCATGCCTTCTGTTGTCTGATGCCCATTTCTAAGAACTCACTCTCATCTCTTTCCCTTTCTAGGATGAGATGTCTTATTAGAATTTATGCTATCCATAAGAAATTCTTGCTCTGATGTCNCTAGTCGCCCCTGTTTCCTCTCTTTTAGACAGGGTCTCAGGATGTATCCCTGGCTGGCCTTGAACTCACAGAGATCTGCTTGCATCTGCCTCCTGAGTGTTAGGATTAAAGGCATGCACTACCATATCTGGCCCCAGTCTCCCTAACTTCAACAACTGCGTGTAGCATCTAGGATGTTTAAAGGATGGGGACAAGGGGAGATGGAGATAACTTACACTGGTGGTTAGAAGTATCAGAGACCTAGCTAATAGCTCCTGTGTGTCTTTTGGCAAGTCACTTTGCTCTGAACCATATGTAGAAAACAAAGATGACATTTTCTTATGTTGGGCTAGAGGACTACATGAATGACAAAGATCAAGTGCCCTAGTATGGTGTTTGACTTGGTTTTTGGGTTATGAGCCTCAAAAGTGACATCACTACTACAGGAAATTCTAATTACTATGGTCTTTGTAATTGTTAACATTGTTTGTAACAACATTTTCATTAACAAGGTATTTAAGGTTCTTTTATGATTATAGATGAAAAGAGATATTAGCATTAACGCAAAAACGTTCCTTAAGAAGACTTTAAAATTCATCTTACTTGAATTCTTCGGGGTGGATGACTTTTGATAATGCTTGATTCTTCATTTTTCAGTGGGATGTCAAGATACATGGGCCTGGATACTTGAAGGATGAGGGGGCAATAATAAATCATTAAAATCAATTTATTGTCAAATTCAGCATCCAGGCTGATCACTGTTTAGTAGTTGTCATCTACACAATTTTGCATCTTCAATTTTACATGCCTAATTCACTGGTCAAATGCAAAGATGAGACACATGTAGCAAACTTTCTTGTTGGACTATCTTTGGATTGCCAGCCAGCAAATAATGACCCAGAGACTTACTATTAATTATGAAAGCTNGGCCTTTAGCTTAGGCTTTTCTCAACTAGCTCTTAAAATTAAATTAACCCATATTTTTAAATCTATGTTCTGCCACGTGGCATTACCTCCCTTTCATCTTGTACCTCCTGTCTCCTCTCCATGTCTGGCTGGAGACTCTGCCTTCTTCCCAGAGTTCTCTCTCTGCCCAGAAGTCCCGCCTATATCTCCTGCCTAGCTATTTGGCCATTCAGTTTTTCATTACACCAATCACAGCAATACATTTTGCACGGTGCACAAATATCCCNCAACAGACCCATAAGGCAAGGTCCTTACATGAATGAAAGTGAACATTTTAGTCTGCTTTCTTCTTTTCTCATCCCGCCCATCCCAGGTTGATTAAAAAAAAAAAGCAGTTGCAAAATTAGCTATGAAGTGACCAAAGGTGTTACTCAAACACAGAATTTAGCCTGGAAAACAGAAACTTGCTGATTAGTCTTATGACTGCCCCACACTCCCTGTACTGGAGATCAAGCCCAGGGTCTCACATACACTAGACTCAGCTCTACCTTTGAGCTCTGTCTCCAGCCCACTAGTTAAATACCATGAAATCTCCCTCAAAATAAAGGAAATCAGAAAAAAATACNTTAAGAAATAAAAACACATCTTTTCGGGTAAATAGGAAATTAACAGGGGATAATCCCCAATTTGCTGCTAGGATACAGCATGCCACTGTTCCTGCCCTATACAGCAGGCCAGGGCTACAGAGTTGCTCTGCTGAGAATCAGGTGGTNACCCCCTCCTATACATGCTATGTTTGGCTTAATTAATTGGCCACTCAAGAGTGCTGCTGGGACCAAACTGCGTGGTGTCCTTGGCCTTCTCTTTGAACAATCAGAACACATTCTGACACTTAGGCTGTCGTCGAGAGTAGCCTATACTCATGCTTTGCACTTTAAATGAAAACAAAACAAAACAAAATAAACGAGTAATTATTTATCCTTATATCCTTAAGACATTTGAATAGCCTCTGTACAGCTTTGCCGTCTCCAGCTTTGAAGAGAATGGAATCTGTGACTTTTTTTTTCTTTCTTTCAGATTATGCCATACATTGAGCAGGACAGAAACTCCACCATCATCAATTGGGTTTAAAATCTAAATCGTTTAAAGCATTTTTTCCCCTAGAAACTTCAGTACTCCTCACTTTTATATGATGTGAGTGATATCATCCTGTTTTTTAGTTGGACTGCCCCATATGGCAAAGGCTGTCCCAGACACTCACTTCTACTTCTGACCATAGGTAAACAAAACTGGTAAGTAACTTCTCTAAGGTTGTGTGATATATTTAGTGGGGCTGGGACTAGAACATGGGCCCCTAAAACTAGCACTCAGAATGCTTTTGGTACAGTCAGTATTTATAGAGAGTGTTCTTCATCCCTTGTTATTTAGAACGAATGTGACTTGTCTTTCAAATATCGTTTTTCAGTTGGGACTCCAAAGTACCCAAATCAGCATTTGCCACCTAGTTACCAAAACCTTAGCACTCAGAAGAGGATAAAACTGCATGCCTTTAATTCTAGCACTTATGAGGCAAAGGCAAGCAGGACTCTGTGAGTTCAAAGCCAGTCTAGGCTACATGGAGAGTTCAAGGCCAACCCAGGGTTATATAGTGAGACACTGATAAAAAAAACAAAAAACCAAAGCAACCAAAACAGGAATCGNTGCCATTAGGAAGAAAATTATCATTCATAATGAAGAACATTAAAAAAGCTGTATTCATTAAAAAAAGCCATGTTAGTCGAAAGTATTCAATATTTTACCTGTCCAGAAAGTAACCATGGA
The DNA here is from genome assembly GCA_001675575.1 of Neotoma lepida. Classification (NCBI taxonomy): domain Eukaryota; kingdom Metazoa; phylum Chordata; class Mammalia; order Rodentia; family Cricetidae; genus Neotoma; species Neotoma lepida. Next base: position 41,372 of record LZPO01027557.1, read on the forward strand.
AACCACCCTGGGAAGATATGGCAGCTAAAGACATACAAGGTGTTCAGACAGAGCCGTCTGGGAAGGAGAGCCCAGTTTTGTTACTGATGTGGAGTGTGAAGAAGAGAAAAGCTGATTTAAATATATGGAATGTGTGCCAGATGACACACATAAACAAATTTTTTTCATCACAAGTTAGCACATCTGTTTAGTTATCACGATGGTCATCAGAAAACCTTTTACATGTCATAAAAACATACGCAAGAACAACCTACAGCCATTTCGGGCTCAGAGCACTCCCTTGCCCCCCCCCCCCCGTGGGAAAAATTCCCTTAATTCTGTGACAATCCTAAAGAACATGGGGTTAGGGAAGGGTGACTCATCTACTCTCCCTCACATGCTACATTGATTCTGTTTGGGCTGGTTTCAAAATTCACATCGGAGAGGTTTACTCCTCATGCTGCTCTCAAAACTACAAAGCCCGATGCATTTAATCTCTCTGGAGATAACGACTTAAATTTAGAACCCAGCTGGAGCACTGTTGCCACCATCTATCACATCTGTGTGCTCTCAGTGGCCTAAGGGAGGTAGACACAAGCATTGAAATCACTACAGACTAAGCTGAGACCAGACTGTTTTCCTTCTTATTTAAAAAGGTGAAAAGTCCTTTATCCAGAATCAGCACAAGCATTCGAATGTACTGGAAGACATTCAGCAGACAAACATTTAGTCCTCACTGAAAAACGTTCTCCTGCATCTCAATAATCTAGGCTTTCAGAGATCACGGAGACAGGTAAATGCACCACAGCTCTCTTAAGTCCCAGACATGCAAATCTCAAAAACATGCAAATCTCATGTTTGCTTGCAGTGTACCTGCAACATGTCTTCCATACCAGGTTTCTCGAAGAGGTGGTAGCAGTCCTTCTGGAGCTTGATTTTGGCCCTGAGGTCTTGAGAATGGGTATAAGCTCTTTTCTTCCAGGTTCCGATTTAATGCATAGAACACAGGGCCAGCTGACGGAATCTCTGCTTCTTGGCTTTGTAAAGGTGTGACTTTGATCACCCGAGGGTGAGGCTTGGAGCGTCCCAGTCCCATTTTCCTTGAAGATATTCAGAAGAAAATCATGGAGCTTTGGGGGGCCTTTATGGAGTGTGATTTAGTTCAATAGTTTCAGGAGTTTACCTCAGCTTACCAAAACAGATGTTTCCTTCATGACATCTTTCCAGTTCTGTCCCCCGACACTAACTTCTCTGGCCACTTCCTGGGAGGCTGGTTTCCATGGAGACTTCCCTTCAACTTCTACTTTGCCATTCCAGGACTAAAGAATGCAGTTAAACATTAACTTGGTTATTCTACTTTCTGAAAAACTCAGTGGCAGGGATAGAAGCTTCTGTTGATCATTAAACAAATATCCAACTCCAGCCTGTTAACAGAGGTGCAGAGCAGGGCTTAGAGAGGTCTGAGAACCATCTTTTCATAGCAGACACTTTGGGAAGATAATAGNTGAGAAGAGCTAAGTCATTGGAAATAAGAGGACAGATGCTAATGAACTAGGGCTTTGTTAACCTAGAGTTTTAATTAGAGAATGTCTTCCAATTAAGAAAAGAAACAGCAGAGTGGATAATGCTTCATCTGATTTTTCTGTCAATGACTTGACAACCTTGGAAGGACAGGAGTACATTGCAGGAGAATGGAAAGACAATCNCTTCCTTCCCTGCCTCCCTNCCAGGAATGAAGGAACAAATTTCTTAAAGAAGTGGTCCAAATAAAAACTGTTTTCAAAAAGAGCCTATTTATTATGTTTTTTTTTTAAAGTACAAAAGAAAACAGGGAAATACACCAATGTGTTGAACAGTAGTTTTTGAGTGATGGGATTATGGCTAATTTTTATTTCAGTTCTTTACTCAGAGTGAGACTGACTTTCAAGTTTGAATTGTTCATCACCACAGATTACAGTTGCTTTTGGCATTTTTTTCCTCTTTGGTTTTTCAAGACAGGGTTTCTCTGTGTAGCCTTGGCTGTCCTGGAACTTGCTCTGTCCACTAGGCTGGCCTCGAACTCAGAGGTCCCCAGCCTCTGCCTATGGAGTGCTGGGATTAAAGGCTTGCTCCAGCACTGCCTGGCACTTTTGGCATTTCTAATTCCATAGGAGAATTAAAAATGTTCTCNATGTTATGAAATCCGTTTGCTAAAGGGCTAACGTGGTGATTGGAAAGTCCTGATAGTCAATAAGAAGGATTTAGTTCTNCTTTTTTTGCCTTATTATTATTTAATTTTGAGAAGCTGTATCGGTGGAGAATGAGCCTTATTNGAGGAAGCTGGTCAGTTGCGGAAATGACTNAAGAGACCATGGTGCTACTTCCAAGCTTTGTGACTATTACAAATCATTTACTGTCCTGACCTGAAAAATGGGNTTACTAATAAGACCTCATGAAGAATGAATCAATTGTTTCCCTCTATAGCCCTTAGAATAACACCTGGCAGCAGCCTCTGTGCTCTTCCTCCTAGGCCAGTGTTGCTACACGTCTACATATGCAGACTAGTCCTTCTTGCCCACAGGTTAGACGCCATTGAAACAGACACGTTCCTGTCTACGAACCTCATACCTAAGGATAGAAAAAACACCAACGAAGATAAATGAGGGCAAAATTCATTGATTTTAGTGACTAGAAAAGCAGCAGTATTTAAAAATTATTATTTAAAGTCAAGCATGGCAGTGCCAGACCTTTAATTCCAGCACTCAAGAGGCAGAGGCAGGCATTCTCTGTGAATTTGAGGCTGTCTGGTCTACATAGTGAGCTCTAGGATAGCCAAGGCTACAAAGTGTAACCCTGTCTCAAAAAAAAAGACTATTATAAAAACGTCATATGCATGATCTTATTAGAATAATAGTAGGAAATAAAAATTGTCATTGAATTTCAGCTACAGAGTTAAAAATAAGATACAATTTCTTAACCAAGAGTTGGAGCACATTAAAGAGCTCTCATCTTCCAAAGCCTGACTGTCCCCAAACTATTTAGGACACTTTATGATCTCTCCCAAGTTCCAGGATGGTTATGAACATACATTATTATGAGTAAATATGATAAAANATGGATTACTTAGAATTTATAAATAGGAAGTGATATTACGAGTTTATAAATTTTTTAATTAAAAATTTTATTTTCTTGAGGACTTCATACATGAATACTGTATTTAAATCATTTCCCCTCCTTTTCCCTCTACAAATCCTCCCATGTTATCCCCTTTTCAAATTCATAATCTCTTCATAAATTATTCTTTTATACATCTATAAACCTATTTTATATCTATCTATCATTCATCTATCTAATCTGTCTATCTATCTATCTATCTATCTATCTATCTATCTATCTATCTATCACTCTATCTATCTATCTATCTATCTATCTCTATCTATCATCTATCACTCTATCTATCTATCTATCTATCTATCTCTATCTATCATCTATCACTCTATCTATCTATCTATCTATCTATCTATCTATCTATCTATCTATCTATCTATCTATCTCTCTATCACTCTATCACTCTATCTATCTATCTATCTATCTATCTATCTATCTATCTATCTATCTATCTATCCTATTGTTGAGTCCATTTAATGTTGCTTGTATGTACATATGTTTAGATCTGACCATTTGGGACTGGAAACACCAGGGAACTCATTCCTGAAGAAAATTGATTCATCCTCTCTCAGCAGCTGCCGTTGTTAGATGTGGGGCTTTGTGAAATATCCTTCACCTGTTTGGCATGTCATCTGGTGCTGCATTGTGCCAGTCTTGTGTAGGTAATCACACTGCTGAGACTCCATGATGCGGCTGCCCCATCATGTTTAGAAGACACTATCAGCAGCAGGTTTCCTTTGGATCTTACAATCTTTTTGCCCTCTCTTCTTCAATTTTCCCAGAGCCTTCAGTGTAGGGATTGCATTGTAGATGTATCAACGGGGGCTGGGAAAAAATAAGACTGAGAATTAATTTCTTCTAAAGCTATACCCAGAGCAAATGTTTACTGTTTTCTTGGCTGTTCTTTTCTTTTCTTGTGTGTGTTTGTGAATNTATGTGGCTGTGTGTGTTCATATGGAAGCCAGAGGTCAACTTGCATGCTAATACTCAGGACACCATCCACCTTGTTCTGTTTTGAGACAGGGTGACTTTCCTGATGACCTATTTGGTTAAGGCTGGCCAGCCAGCAAGCCCCCAGGGATCTGCCTGTCTGCACCTCTCCAGCACTGGTATTACAAGTGTGCACTACCATGCTTGGCTTTGTATATGGCTTATGAGGATAAATTCAGGTCTTCATTGTTGCACAGCAAGCACTTTACTGACTGAGATATCCGCGCAGCCCTATGGTTTGTTTTCTGAGACGGTCTTGCTGTGTCGCCCGGAGTGGCCTTGAGTTCATTATGTAACCCNTGCTGGTGTCAANTGCTTCCTTCTTCCCAGTGCTGGGATTACACCATACCTGGCCAGAGTAACAATTATTAAGATGAAGTATACAGAGAGAAGAGAGGGTAGTGAGGTCTTACAGGAGGGTGGAAAGAAGCAGGAAGCAAGAGCCAAATGTACTATTCCTGAAGGCCCCTAGCCTGGCACAGCTTNCCAGGCACTATGACCTAGAGGTTCCCAAGAAAAGTATAGGAANTCAGAGGGTCAGAACCTGGGCCCTGATAGCCCTAACAAGGTGAACTGGANCACTCATACTCAATAAGCCAAAAGCAAAGAGCAGAAAAAGGGGATTTATCCAATGTGGCCACATTAGGAAGACAGACAAAGGAGTCCGACGACACTCCGCCCCTTATCCTCCACATCAATCCTGAGAGGANGCTTCACATGATGCTTAGGTTTATGTAGAAAGTAAGAGGTAACTAAGCAGTGTCTTTTAAAAGTTATGTTCATTCCTGCCAGGAGGATACAGGAATAACCTTGGTATCAGCTCAGAGTGTTGGGGCACCCTCCTTTAAGAAACAGAGCCTAGCCCTGGGCCAAACTTATGAAGTTAGTTGCTTTTTTCAGAGATAAATCTTAGCTTTTGTTCTTGGTTCACTCCAACTAGCCTTGGGGCAAGAGTGTTAAACAATCTGGTTTAGTAATTTTAGGTTCTAGAGAAATTCA
>LZPO01027557.1:46672-57613 GCA_001675575.1 Neotoma lepida
GTTTCCTTAAAGAATTCCAATGACCTGAGAGCAAGTTAGAGGCAGCAAGAGATTTTTCTTCTTGGATGAAAATGTCATTTAGCTCTGTCCTCAAGATTGTGATTTGATCCCCTTGTCTTCATTCTGATGGACTTCCCCAAGTCATCCACTCTCTTGGCCCCACCCTTTGCTAAGAGAAGGGATATGCCCAGGATAAAGAATGCTAGATTTATTTGCAGGAACCTTACAAACTACTATCTGAATCAATCAGGAAACCGGTACTGCAGTAGCATGTAGGAAATCAGACAACCACTTATTGGCACTGTTTATTAACAAGGAGTGAATCTTGAAGTTTAAATAATCTAATATTGAACAAATCAGGTTATGTTTTTAAATGAACCATAGATAACCACAGTTAGATATTGAATGTAGTTGCCCCTTGGTATCTACTGGAGATTGGTTGAAGGACCAAAACTTGGGAATCTATAAGTCCCTTATAAAAAAACATTGCAAAATGTACTGGCAAATGGTTCCATGGATAAGGGCACTTGTCAAGACCAAGGATCTGAGTTTGATTCCAGGGACCCACATGCTGCAAGAAGAACACCAAGTCCTGAAAGCTGTCCTCTGATCTTCACATGCATGTATGCATGTCATGGCACTCACTGTTCACATACACACATGCACTTACAAGCACACACATACACATACAAGAACACACACACATAAACACACAAGCCTACACACCAAACACACACACACACAAATAATAAATGCAATAACTGCAAAGTATTTACATTTAACCTGTAAATGTCCCCCATATACTTAGGTCATCCTGTGTACTTTAAACTACTTATAATACCAAATACAATGTCATGCTATATGAAGAGGAATTTTATTGTATTGTTTATGGAATGACAGGAAATTATCTGCACACGTTCAGACTTTTGTTTAAACTATTCCTCCATTGATCTGTGGTTGGATCTGTGATGTCGAACCTNATACAGAGAGCCAAGGATATGAAGCACATGACTCATGCTCATGTAGTAGTCTTAGGATAGAGTTGTTGCTGTCTCAAGCGAGGCTAGTTAAACTGCCTTTTGCTTCTTTGGCATGTGATTTTCACAGAAGTCCCCAGAATTTAAGACAACCTGCATATAAATATTCCTTAGGGTTGTATTTCATTTCATACACAGATTAATTATTGTACATCCAGTCAATAGAGTGTAAATCNCAAATGCTTGTAGGATTCCTAAATTGTGCTCTANTAAACTGACAGCCTCTCTTGCAATTGATCTGTAATGGATAAGCAATCACAAGAGACTTTGCAGCAATGTGAATTATGCATTTGGTTGCCAGCTAAGCAGGGCTGATGTACAATCCAAGCCTTAATGTCCCTGCCAGTGATGATNTCTCCCTGTGTTTATCTATGCATTGGGTGCAAGGTGACAATGTAGCCAAGACCCACTTGGTTTGGAAAGTGCTCAATCAAAACAGCATACTGAGGCTTCTTGTAGAGGCTGCTAAATAAGTGCAGCTGAGTAAAATCAGCATCTTTGGCCTTTAAATCCATCAGTGAGTTCAATATTAAAATCAGATTAACACGTGATGTGCAGCTAGTGGATAAATTCCTCAAAGGGATTGCTAAGGAACTTACTTTGATGAAACAATTTTTGCATGTTTTTCTTTATTGGGAATATTAGCTTCACTTAGGATACTTTGAAATATGTCTTTAGAAAATCTCTTCCTTTCTTTCCTCCCTTCCTTCCTTTTCTTCCCTGTTTCCCTCTCTTTCAATTGAAGTATATTCCTAGCAGAGGCAATGTGAGCTTTTAGCTTCCAGGAAAGACAATGGCAGAGTGGATACAAGTGTGATGTATCAGGTGTCCTGAGGTTCAGGGTGGGCTATGTGCTCCAGGGAAAGGCTTCAGCTGTCATCACTGACTGTCACTCTGGTCAATGCTAGGAATAGGAAGTCCAGAAGTTTCCACCGTTAAGCATGTGTTTTAAAACACATTGGCACCAGGACTAACCCAAGAAAGGAGGTCATCCGGCTCTAAGAAAGCCTTTAAGTTCAAAACAAAATAAAACAAGGCTGATGATGTAAAGTTTAGAGGACAGAATATGTGTGACCTGCCTTAGAAGGTTTCCCCTCCCTTTCTTTACTTTTCTCCACTTATTTCTCATTAAATGTAATGCCAGGCAGTGCCAGTATGCCANCCTCCCTGCTCTTGCCCTCTGAATGGCAGTGGTATTCTTAGAGACGTGCTTAGAGCTATGGCAGTGTCGTTCTTAGGCAGGTGCTTAGAGCCCCCCACCTGAGCTGGGAACAGGAGCTTCCATTCTCTGTGGCAGAGCTGCTGCTGGCACAGTATTCTGACTGCTCTGATGCTATTTATTGTTTTGCTTAGGGGCAGAATTTATGTCTGCATTACGACACCCAATTCTAAGTCTATGATCTCTTGGGGCTCCAGAGGGAAACTTGCNGCCTGTTTTTGTTTTGTAAACAGAAAGCCAATCTGCATCATGATTAAGCAAAAGGATAGAAGCAAATGATTTGCTGATCATCAGCTTGCTTCCTTGCTACCAACCTAAAACCTAGGAAAGATCACAGATCTCAGAGTATCTGCCTTTACCTATGGATGGCTAGAACAACAGGCCCCATCTACTTATTTCATCTGCCTCTAATGAGAAAGNAAAATATGTTACATGCAAGTGTGCAGGGTGTGTGTGAGCTTCAAGTTCTACTGAAGAATTTGTCTTCAGGACTTTTCTGTCATAATATCAACTTGGACCCTTGAGTATACCGAAGTGCTGTGCACAAAGCCTCGTTGATAATTGGACCAGCTTCCTGTTCTTGGTATTTGCCGCCATGTCTGGATCTCCTCAGCCTGCTCACAGAAAAGCTGCTTNCATATGGGCAAGTGGTCTTAGGTTATCATTGCTGTGATGACACCGTGGTCAAAAGCAACTTGAGGAAGATAGGGTTTATTTGGCTTGCACTTCAGCATTGCTGTTCATCGTTGAAAGAAGTCAGGACAGGAACTCAAACAGGGCAGGATCCTGGAGGCAGAAGTTGATGCAGAGGCCATAGAGGGGTGCTGCTTACTGGCTTGCTCCCCCTGGCTTGCTCAGCCAGCTTTCTTATAGAACCCAGGACCACCAGCCTAGGGGATGGCACCACCACCGTGGGCTGGGCCCTCTCCCACTAATCGCTAAGTAAGAAAATGCTCTCCAGGCTTGCCTACAGCCTGATCTTTTGGAGGAATTTTCTCAGTTGATGTTCCATCCTCTTAGATGACAGTAAGTTATGTCAATTTGTTTCAAGATGACATTAAATTAGGCAGCACAGCAAGGCAGAGGGTTTGGGATTCTCTTTATCAGAATAGTGTGACAACATGTATTTTTTTCTCCCCAGGTGTGAGTCCCCTGGCACAGTGTTGAAGGTAGCTAAATAGGAAATGACACTTTCCATAGGTTATATTGGGTGTCATATGTGGAGAAGCTGGTAAGGATGAACAGGAAGGCTGCTATAACCTCAGACCCAGAGTATTCCATAGGCAGACAAAATGTGGTCAGCCCAGAGATCTCAAGAAATACCAAAGCCTGCTAGCTGTGGATACTGTTTCTTCAGATGTGTTACTTTTACAGGCATGGTGTCACTGAGGGATTGGACATTTAGACTGCAGGCATCCCAAAACAGAATCAGCACTAATTTATAGTTCTTTGAAGTCGACCTGGCTACATGCCTTGGGTCACCAAGGTCTCTAGAGTACCCCAGCTTCGTAGTCGTCTTTCTTGGTGGAGAACGAGGTGAGAGAGCTGCTGCGGAGCTAGCCAGCTGTGCTAGGCCCCACTGGAGAAGTATCCNTAGTGAATACAATGTGGTTTTTGCTGAGAATTTGAGCTAGCCTGGACAGTGGAAAGCAGGATCAACCACCTTAGAGCTCAGGTGAGCCATCACTCAGGGAGAGCTTGCCTAGTTTCCCACTGCCCTCTCAGTGTAGAGTCCAGACTCACTGAGGTGGTACAGGTTCCTTAGACAAAGATTTTAGTACAAGTGGTTCATTTGGGAGGCCATTCTAGAAAGTAGGCTGCAGATGGAAGAGGAGACTTGGGAGAAGAGAAAAAGGTAAAAGAGGAGGCGTCATTTAGCATAGTATATCGTGAAGAAAGGTTAACAATAAGTCAGAATTCTGGGGAGCAGCATGGCATACATGCTTCATAGGCACTCACCACAGGGGTGAGGGAACTCTGGGTCAGTCACTGGTAGGGGAGTGATGAATGGATATTACTTCTCTAGAACTTCTACAGGACCACAAGCATGAGGTCTGAGTGGGCTTGAGCAGGTGGACAAAATGCTGAGGCACAGGGACAGATGTGAGTGTTGGTGTCTGTGCTGACTGGGAGGCCCACGACACTCAACTGGGCTCATCAACATTTGTTGAATGTGGTTATGCAAGTTCCCCCTCCAGNTTCATCACAGGATGAGGGTGATTGTGAGGGGAGCTATTTTTTGGGGAGATAACACTTCCCGTAGGTTATGTTGGGTATCATATGTAGAGAAACTGATAGGATGAGCAGGAAGGCTCAGGGTGTTCCAGAGGCAGACAAAGTGTGGTCAGCCCCACAGATCTCCAGAGATATCAAAGCCTGCTGGTTATGAACATTTANTCTGCACAGGTTCTGTGTTAAAGAGTTTTTGGCATTTTCTTTAGTGCATCTGCGCAATGTCTCTGTGAAATAGAGTATCATCGTCCTTGTACGGGTGAACACGTAGGTGTAGAGAAGTTAGGAAACTAAGGGTACTGGCTTATGATGTCAAGCCTGTGTGCTTGCCTCCACCGTGCCTGTTTGATTGCTGAAATGGTCAAATCTTCTAATGTCAAGGAAACTTTTCACCTCCTTCCTGCCTCTTGTCTGCTGGGTAGATTCCACTGTGTCATGATGTCCCATATTTGGGGTCTGACTTGTGTCGTTACCTATCTCTGCAGCCCCTGGGGGTTCTGTAGACTNAGAGTTTAGCCAAAGGCCTCTTGACACATGTTTGAGGAATGAACATTGCTTCCTGCTATTGCTGCCCTTACATGGTTCTGTTGCATCGGTAGCTGGTTGCTTAGCAGGCTGATCCTTCCAGTATGCCGTCTGTGAGGTAGCATTTCCACCGTGTGCTCTTAACCATGCATGACAGAATTGTTGGAACATCAACATTTCAAATCAGGTGGGAGGTCTGCCAGCTCTGATCATTAGGGTTCTGAGCCTGAACAAAGACTACCATATCTTACAAAGAAATGAAGAAGGTGCCGGCTGGATATGTCCCATTTCCACNTCCAGAGATTAGCCATGCAGGAGACTTCATGGCCTCAGGTTTATGTGGAGATAACTGCAAGGTTCTTGCAGACTACAAAGTTTGGGTGACCAGGAGGCTAAGACAGGAGATACTGGCACAGAGCCCCTCACTGAGGACATCACCTTCCTTCACAGACTACCAACTGAAAGAACATAACCTCCTTTCCTGAGCTTGCCCAGCTTCTTTCCAGATGGAGCCAGCCCCTGTTTTGTGTTTTAAGCCAGCCCCATCCTCCATAGGTCCAGATAAATTGCCAGCTTCCACTCCAGTTATGTCAGACAGGTGGAACCAGATCTAGTTGAATCCAGGGATAGANGCCATAGCACCAAGATGATGACATCCCTTCCACTCTGGTCTCATACACTCTACCTGGCTTGATAAACTATGACACTCAGGTGTGTCCCTGGATCTAGAACTGTGCAGGGACAGCTCAGGGCCGAAGGCTGTAGCTGCTTCCCAGAGGGCCCCAAGGAAGGATGCTCTGGTTGGGCCTGTCATTTTCACTGTACCACTGCTACATTTCCTTGTCACCTGAGTCCCTCCATTCTGACGTGTAAGATGCAGTCAATGATAATTGTGGCTTGCCTGAATAGGAAGCACAAGAATTTGTAGCATGTGAATGCTGGGCCAACTCAAGGAAGGAATTGCTATTAGCTCTCCTCTCTGACCCCCAGAGGTTGCTGNGTGGGTTAAGAACATGCAGAAGCATCTGCAAGAAAGAAAAGTAATTGCCTGGACTTCTGTTCCAATTTTTAGTCTTATTTTGTTCCTGGATGGTAGCCTAAGTTCTGCACAAGAGGGGCGTGTNTCAAAGAAAGATTTGGAGATAAACTGAGTTTTCAGTGTGAAGAATAGTCATTGACATAGCACGTGGTGCCCAGTGGGGGATGCAGCCCTAAGCAGGAAGGCTGTGAAGACCAGAGTGGAGGGAGTAGTCTGTTGGAAGCATGTGTGGGTCTAGGATAGANGGCAGGTAGACAAGGCTGAAGCACAGACAGCACTGAGGAGAGAAAAGGGCAAGCCTTAATTTGGGAGAACTTTAGATCTAGTATTTTCAAATGCTTTAGACAATTTTCAGTCTCACCAGAGACCATTCCACTTCAAAGTATGTACATATTTGTAAACCNAATTTTCACCTGTAAAGATATCCATGACTGAAGNGATTATCATCTTCTTTGGATTANTTAAAATTATGACAACAACAGATAACATCCAGCATATAATGCTCCAACTATGCACTGGGTGTTCTGCACAATTTTTAGACACCCATGGTGCTAACTTTTCACTGCTCTGTATGTCAAAGTACCTGAAAGCAATGTAAAAGGAGGAAAGGTTAGCCTGGCTCAGAGTTTCAAAGGCCTCAGTCTATGGCAGTTGGAACCATTGCCTGGGGACTTGTGNTAAGAGACAGGCATAGTAAGGGGAACAGCTGTTCACTTTGTGGAGAGAGAGGGAGGAAGAGAGAGGGGGCACATTCTAACATTGTCTTCAAGAGGCATACCTCCAATGACCTAACTATGGGGTTATGCCTCACCTCCTAAAGTTTCATTGCCTCCCAGCAATGCCACTAGCCATTGACCAAGCCTTCAACATGTGGCCTTTAGGGGACATTTAAGATCCAACAATAACAAATGTGTTTGTCTAANTTTTACAGTAGTGATGTGATGGCAATCCTGTCATCATCCCCATTTTAACAATTGTAACATTTTAACATTAAGNNATGAAAACTGAGAGGGATTAAGTCACGTGCTCTGAGTCACATAGCACGTGCTCGCCAAGGTTGAATAGGAACGGTAACGGGTCTAACAGCTCAGTTCTGGTCTGTGTCTGATGTAGAAAACCACAAATCCCCAAAGGGTAGTGATAATGAGCTCTCTTATCTTTATGGGGTCTCCTTTTCTTTCTCCCTCCCTCCATCCCTCCTTTCTTCCTCTCCCTCCTTCCAACCCTCTCTATACTTGATCCAGACCCCAACTTCTAAAGTTTCCTCTAAGTGTTTTATTTGGAGAATCGGATAACTTATTCTCTCATCTGCCCCAGGCTCTTGGGAACAAGCTCTTGGTTTCTAATTAGTGCTAAATCTTCAGAACAGCATAGAGAAAAAAAATCTTTAAGTTCTCATTAAGCTGTTAATGAGTTCTATTGCAGCACAAATGAAGAGCAGTGACCATTTGGATTTGCAGCTGTCAATCTATAATCATCATCACGGATGTTGTACAGTCTCAAGTGAAGCCTTTGAGTCATTCCCTTTGAAGAAAAATCTCCCTGGAAGCAGAACTTGGTTTTTAAGAAGCCAAAATCCATGCCAAGGAAATGTGCCAGAAGAATATGGCATCTCCCTCAGAAAATAGATGGATGACTTCCCTTCCCATAGTTGGCCTGTATTCCCTCTGGATGCTCACCACATATTTTATTCCCCCCTTGTTTTATCNACCGAGCCTTCAGAATAGGACACGTATTTTGAAATAGTGACCTCCTTGCTCAGAGGGTGAAAGGATGTGTCAATGCATTCCACAGCTGTTATGTGACTTCTAGATATTCCNGTGTGGGATAGGCCAGCCTCCAGGGAAGCCAGTTTAATCCAGAATTCTTTGGTCATGTTTCTGAACACTCACAGTGGACTGCTGTCACAAAGATACATGTATCAGTAGTGCTGCAACCAGGAAACTGGGTGAAATACTCACTCACAACTAGAGTGACAACTAGCCACAGGCTCCTCATTTCCTCATATCAAGCAATATTTAATTTAGCCCAATTCTAATAGAACAAAAGAGCTCAGAACGTATCTTGGGATGGGCTTGATCTTTAGGTACCAAGGTCCTGCCTTGTCCTTGGAAAAGTTTTATTCAGCTCTGATTTCCTTTGCCAAAACAGTAGCTTTTNGAGAAGTTGTAAGCAGGTTATCTAGGGCAGCATTATGGACAGGAATGAACGAACCCAGGAAGCCTGTGTTCTTGAGCTACCTCTTTCTCTACTCGCACTAAAAGTTACTCATTTTCTCACCTCTTGCCCACACAAGGCATTGTGTCATGGAAGCCATGTGACCTGAGTTAGAGTCAGTAACTGATGGAGAGCTTGGATTCACGAGCCAGCTGTCTGCTTTAAATCCAAGTGCCATTGCTTTCTGGCCGTGTAACTCTGTGCTTCTGGGGGGTACTAAAGTCCAATAACAACAGTACATCTCTTAGGGTTATGATGAGGATTAAGTCAGTGTGTGAAGCATGTAGAGGAGAGACTATCATGGTGCCTGCTTATAGGTTCATTAATAATGGTAATACTATTAGAAATAAAGCCTCACCGATCTGTTAAGCTTTTACACCTGTTGCTAGGACAAGGAGATAGCGCTTCAAGGCTGTTTCTAAGCTGCTTAAGANGAAGCCTGGGTTTAATCAAGCTCTTACCTGTGGCTTACCCTTGGGCTTCACTCTCCCCAGCTGTAAAATAAGAAGAAAAGGTAGCCTGTGAGATGTTTCAAGCCCTAACAGTCTATACACCCACAGCTCTCCATCCTGTTCCCTGACTGACATCATCAGTTTTAAATATACTCAGATCTCAGCTCATCTAAAAAATTTTCATTTCACCTTTCTGTGATAACTTTTCTCATCGCTGTGACCAATTACCTGGCATGAAAGCAGCTTCCAGCAGGAAGTGTCTATTTTGCTTCATGGTTTGAGGGCTGCAGTGCCTCATGGCAGGGGACTCGTGAGCATTCAAAGCNGTTGCCAGGCCTGGTCCACAGTTAGGAGGCAGAGTGGTGCTCTGTTCACTTCCTCCTTTTCACTCAGTTCAGGAGCCAGTCCATGACGTGGGGCCGCCCATGTTCAATGTGGGTCCTCCTCCCTCCATTAAATCTCTCTTTGCAAATGCCAGAGCCACACAGATATGTCCAGAGGTGTCTCCTAGGTGATTCCAAGTCAAGTTGACATTGAAGCCTCACGCCTGCTGTCTTTAAAGGGCCAGTTATTTGTTACAGAGAGCATGCCCACGCGTCTCTCACCGTCTCCCTCCCTCCACAATGCTTTTCTCACCATCAGTGCTCAGCTGGTAGCTCTCTCATAAAGGTCAGTGATGCCTTCCTTCTGCTTGCCCATTTTTGGTTTCTCCATGACTTGGTATCTTTGCAGAATTCAACACGGCAAAGGGTAAGATCCATTATCTATCTGCCAGGTTTCTCTTTTCTAGAACCCTTCTATGTTTGGTAGACCTCCCCCTCAAACACAGAACCAGTTCCATGTGGCTGACAGTCNTGTGGTCCTTCCTCTCACTCTTCCGTTCAATGTTGTTAGTGGGGTTCTCTCCACAGTGTCATTGAGAACTATCTCGTTCTCTTTCACGGCCTTGCATTGTTTCAATATGCGCACATACTTGATTATTTCCTTCTGGATGACATTAAAGTTGTTTTTTCTTTCCTTTTCTTTCTTTCTTTTTTTTTTAAAGTTAAATGAACATCTTGCATATATATTTTTTATACACAAGTGTTAATGTTTTCTAGCATATATACCAAGACTGACTTTATGAGCCATAGAGCATTCTGTTAAACAATTTACATTATCTTCATGTGAGCTGTCGCCTTTCAGCTCAGATTTAGACTTGAGGCCTGCTCCTAGAGCAGGAAGCTGTTAGGAGATCCTGCTGCAGCAATGACTCATCATAAGCCAACTTTGCCCAGTGTCTACCTCTTGAAATCCCCACCGACTTCTTTGCTTCTCTTTTCCTCCAGTACACTGATGGGAGAGACTCATCAGATGTTTAAATTTTACTTTCATGTGTATGGATGTTTTGTCTGCATGTGTATCTGCACACCTCGTGTGTGTCTGGTGCCTGAGGTTGCCAGATCCCCCAGGACTGGAGTTACAAACCATTTCAAGTCACCTTGTGGGTTCAGGGAATTGAACTTGGGTCTTCTGAAGAGCAGCCAGTGCTCTTAACTGCTAAGCCATCTCTCCAGCCGCAACTCGTCCGTTCTTGACCCTTGCTCCAACCTGGACTTGCTGCATTTGGCTTCCACTAGTCCTTTCCCCTAGTATTCTGGTGTTGCAGATCTGATTATAGCCCAGATCCCATGGCTTCTAAAGCAACCCTTTATGGGCCTCTGTCCTAGACTCAGCTACTTTCTAGCCCAGTGGCTGCCCAAGCCTCCACATTGTCATTCTATATTTGCCCACAATATTAATCATTTCCCGTTTCTAAATATATCTGTTTTTTTCCTTGGATATTATTCAATTCTAGGTCTTCACTCCGCTATGTTTTCTAAGCACTCAAACCTGCAATATTTACCTCCTCTAACCTAGCTTAATAGACTCTGAGTGTATTCCTACATCTACACACCCAGTCCTCGCCTTCTCTGTGCTCCATTAATTCATTTCTAATTGTCCCTGAAACATCTCCATTTGGTTGTTACCCATCACTTCAGCTTCGGTATGTCTAAATCCACCAGAACCATCTGTCAGTGATCCCAGCCCATCTGCTCGTTTCTCCATTTCCTTATCTCTGTTAATGACAGCACATTTTCCTAATAACTCAGCCCAGAAATCTTGGCACTACATCTGATTTCTTTATTTATTTACCACTTATAAACACTAAGTCTGGATAATTTTTCCTTTTTAAAAATA
>LZPO01027557.1:87594-100637 GCA_001675575.1 Neotoma lepida
TCAAACCTGTTCTTGTCTTGGACTTCATACATGTCCCCTTTCAGGGTTTAATTAAGGTGAAATTGATATAGCCTAAAATTAACAACTTTATGAAGAGAATTTAGTACACTCACAATGTTGTCTGACTACTTCCCCCCACGAGATCCTAACATCCCATTTCATCCCACAAAACTATTCTTTAGACCTCTGTACAAAGGGCTCCCTGTAAGAACCCTTTTAAAGAATGCCACACCTGTGTGTGCTCAGCACATTCCGTGCAAGCATCTATCAGAGCAATTGTTTTCTTGGGGTAGAATTATTCAATTCCTCTGGTTTCCCACTCTGTGGTACTTTCATGTTCTTGAAGGTGGAAACTATGNCTTATTCTGCATCTGTTACCATTATCAGCATGGTTCCTGACATATGCTAAGCCATCAGAAGTTATTTGTTGAACAAATGAATCCATGGATAAATAAATGAACTTCTGACAACTCCACTTTTGTCTGATTTTTGTTTCCCCCTGAATATCTTATAGCCCTTGGAGTCTATCTCACACAATTTTACATTTAATAATAAATTACTTTGTAGAGGTCCTAGCTGTTTGTGTGTGTCTACTGTCTTTTCCAAATTCATCTGTAAGTTTCTTAAGGGAACAGCAATATAATTTCTTTTCTTTTCTTGTACACAGCCCTGATCACATAGTAAGTGCTTAGTAAACACCTAGCTGTTTGTGTGTGTCTACTGTCTTTTCCAAATTCATCTGTAAGTTTCTTAAGGGAACAGCAATATAATTTCTTTTCTTTTCTTATACACAGCCCTGATCACATGGTAAGTGCTTAGTAAACACTGGCTAATTGTTTTGAGGAAAAGAAAGATGGTTACTAGAGACTTGAGATCACAGAATTTTAAAGTCAAAATGACTGAACCATCACCCAGAGAACTAATTTCCATGACTAGTTTCAATGGCAGGTTTCATTAGAAACTTCCTAGAAAAATATTAACAGCTTTTGCTCTTGTCCTTGAAGTAAGACACATTGCTTTTCCTGGAGGGCCACCTGCTCAGCATCCCCCACCCCCCGGAAAGCTTCCACAACTCTCTAAGAATCATCTGATGGGGAGCCAACACCCTGTGCATTGCTTGCACTTTCATTAGTGATGTTGACTTCAGAGTCCTGTGCTGCGATGCCTTTTGTTTCCATAGGACTTCCTCTAAAAATACCCATGAAATTAGGTTGTCAGGGAGATTACATGAAACCTAAATGATACATTTGGTATTTAATTGTAAAAGCACCACTAAGTAAAACAGCGCCTTTGTAGCTACGGATTTAAGATCTGCTGTCTACTCTGCTGTCTTCCACGTCGTGGTATTTAAAAACACCTTCCCAGGGAAGGGACTTAATTCTTGATTGTTAGAAGAAACAAGTCAGAGCATAAAGCAAACACGTGGCCCATGTTGTACCAGTACCTGCGTTTCCAGGGACGCTGAGCACTGTCCCAATGGAGATGAGGATTGGGTATGTCAGCACTACTCCAACGTTNACCAGGATGTTGAATGCTGTAAAATAAGGGGGGTATACAGGATGAAGGGGTTGGTACACTGGTCTCTCAATACAAGAACCAACACCTTTGCTAAATGTGTTTTCTCATGGGTCTGCACCTTTGTTCAATTAATCTCATTTTGGTGATGGGAGCATGAACTGCTTGCTTGAATCAGTCAAATTCTTTGGTCCTCCTTTGTCAACTCTGCCTGAGCTCTTGCTAGCTGGCTGACAAAGGTATATGGAAGAAGTGAAGTCATCAATCTTCANATNACATGTTAGCTCTGGAAGGACAGTCTGGGCTAGCTAGAGGCTAAAGCAGGTGACTGATGAAGTTTTGATGCTTCATTTTTTGTTACTTTGCTGTTTAAGCNATAATTCTGGGCATTTTACAGACTCTGGTGCTAATGTCTAAAATAAGCTTTGTCCAAGNACAGCAGATCCTGTATTTTTTCCCCTTTCTCCTCAAGGTCATGTGGACAAATGAGGATGAGCTCAGTGTCATTCTCTGGAGCCTGGGGACGATTTTTCCCACCCTGATTGTGCACAGATCAACCGAGGTCAGATCCACAGAACAAACAGAGTAAGTTGATGCTTTTAATTAATACCTTTGGACTTCCGTAGTTAAAAGACCATTTTTTCAAATGATCGTCTAACCCCATCTGAAATTACCAAAATTATACTTTTCCAAGATTTATAAATTATAGACTATCATTTTAATGGAGTTAAATTAAACTCTTCAGAGATTGTAGAGATGAATATTCACAAGTACAAAAGGTCCTTCAGTATGANATGGTCTCTACCAACACACTTGAAGCATNCTGCCCATATTTCTGAAGATTCTAGACTCAAAGAAAGTTCTAGAACTATTTCAGTGAGGATATTGTATATTTTTCCATAGTCATCTATAATTAAGCTCACCAACTTAGGAATCTGGAATCATTTGTGCCTGGAGATGAGAGACAGTGGGTGTGACCTTCCAAGACTCACAAGTAAACAGCAATGACAGTAAAGACCTAGGTTTGTAAGTGTTCCTTTGTCATGGCAAGCTTGGCTCAAGGTGAATGAATATCCAGCACCTTGAGTCTTTCCTTTATTGCATGGAGTCAAATATAGAAAAGTTGTACAGATTAGGAATTTACTAAATGCATCAAAGCTCAGTTAAATTCCTCAATTATCTTTTTATTGACTGAATTGGGTTTTGGTAGTCTGAGTGAATGTAATGGTATTTCAGAACTGAGCCTTCGGCTTCCATGAATTGTGTTGTCTATTTTTCCTTAGCTCTTTAGATGGACTAGTCTTCTTTGATAACCCAAGGAAAAGAATATCCAATTCAATGTGTTCTCCATAGTGAGGGATTCAGCTTAAACGAATTGAGTTTAAACGCAATTCAGATATGTCAGATGAATGTTTGAGGCTGACCTGCATTCAGACTAAAGGTGACTCCCTGGAGGGGCAGGCCACAGCCATAGCTGCAGGAGATGTGGGAGTTCAGAGCNCACACTGGTGTTTCAGCTCTGGCTCTCAGACTGGTCCCAGCTAGATCGTGTGTGATTCCCATGGAGAAGAGAGGGATGGAAACGAAAACACTGGAGCAAAGCACTGAGGATTCTCCAACACCGGAGTACATGATACAGGAGAGAGGCTGTCTCTTCAATTTGTCACAGCTCTGCTCTGGCACAGTGAACTCCACTGTGCACTGGTGGGCCTAATGGAGCAGCTGCAGTGCCAGCTGGCACCAGGCCTGGTGGNGTGTGGATACATGCTGCTTGGAGAATCCAGGCTCTGACTGCCACGGGTGGCCCAGCCCGAGAAGGCTTACTTAGGAGGGCACACTAGATGTGCCAGTGANACTCATTGGTGGAGGGCTACTTTACAGGAGGCACAAATTCCATGTGCACAGAGGTGGCTAAGAATAAGTGGCATTTTGGTTATGATTGTTCCCAGTTACATTATTTCTGGCCAGGAAATAATCTAAGCACTTTTAATTAGGATACTTTGATCTTATGGCAACACTATCAACTTCCAAATGTTACTGATTTTCACTCAATTTAGAGGTAATGAGAGATGATAAGCATACAGTTTTGGCCTTGGAAAGCACAACTCAGGGACCA
The DNA here is from genome assembly GCA_001675575.1 of Neotoma lepida. NCBI lineage: Eukaryota > Metazoa > Chordata > Mammalia > Rodentia > Cricetidae > Neotoma > Neotoma lepida. The sequence continues at coordinate 91,226 of LZPO01027557.1, forward strand.
ACAATCAACACTTAATCCTTCTCTTGAATGTTTTCAGTTTAAGACCTTCCCTGAGGAATCTAGGCTGGAGTAGGAAAAGATGAGCCGATCAATGAGCTTGCTGGAATCAGGACATTTTTCTCTTGGAACTGCTGTGCTNCTACTATTTGCAGTGCCACCCTGGCTTTGAAGGTCAGGAGAAGGTCAGTGGCGGCTCTGCAGAATGAGCATTGTGGGTAAATGTGGAGCGATAGAGTGGTTGGTCTTGGGCAGTATATGGAAGGAGCAGAATGAAGCTGGCTTTATTCAGAGTGAGCACTGGGGCATTGGGGATGCTCTTTTCAATGGCTGGAGAAGAAGAGCCGGGTTTTTGGATCTTAGACTCCTCTCACTTCAGGTACCAGTAGGTGAATAGCTTGGAAGTGGGAGCCTGGAGCTCAGTGAGGCATCCCAGAGTTCCAGGATGCCCAAGAGAAAGACTTCAGGTGATCTTTACTTTGCCCTCAACTGGACACAGTCTACTTAGCCAGGGCCACCAAGCTCATCGCTCTCCTGGTAAGGGATTCCTGGTGCAAACCCATTCTCTNTACTCAGTAGAGTGAATGGTTTAATATGCAAGTGTGAGCCTTTCACTTCCAGCTCCAAGATGAAGTGGATTTTAAACCCGGCTTCCTCAATACGGCTTTCCAATTTATTCATGATCTGCTTTTCTCTTGACTGTCTTCCCCTCCCCTCTCCTCCCTCCCGTTCCGTCCTGTCCTTTCCCTTTCCTCTCCTCCTCTCCCTCCCCTCCCTTCTCTCCCTTTCCCCACTTCCCTTTCAGNTGNACCCAGTGCTCTGGCTACTTTGAGCACTTGGCTGCATCATCCATTCTCACTTCTGCCTGTCATACCATGNACATAGGAAGCATAATAAGTCACACACCACATCATGAAGATTAGATGAGGCTACCTAAAGGTCAGTGGTGGATAGAGTGACCTGGGCTTCCAACTGGATACTTTAATCCATGGCAGCCACACCATGTATAGCCCAAGATAATCAAGAAAGAGCCTACCATATCTTCCACATATTCAATGTCTATAACCAATGAAATCTGGGTCATGGAGCACAAGAGCAGCCAAGGAACAACCCTACCATGACCATCTATCCAAGGGAAAGATCAAGTGACNTAGAGAATGGCAGGCACAGGCTACAGCCACTTACCAAGCCACAGCCCTGCCATCCCACAGAGACAGCCCCAGGGCAGNGCTGCGAAGGAGGACCAGTGCTCCACCTTGGTGAAATACAGGATGATGGGGGTGAAGGAGATAAAGATCAAATTGAAGAAAGCCAAGGTGGAGACAAAGTGTGCGGCTTCACCGAAGTTGGCACTTCCAAGAAACATCTTAAACAGAACCTGCAAAGGAGAGAAACTCTTCAGCTGCACATTGAGAGTTTTTTGCTGCAGGGGAAAAATGAATTCTACTGAACTTACTGGTCTAGAGCTTAGTTTCNCATGTCTTCCTGCCCTGCCACCTCCATGTTACTAAATGGGCTGGCATGACAAAGCATTAAAATTCCCTATATTGTTCACACAGCATAGTGACTGTCATGAAGTGAGTTTCTTGTAGTGTTATAAGTTCTTGGGGATATTCAACAGTATGAAAACACAACCACCAAGATGGGCATAGGGTGAAGGATAAATAAAGGTTATATGAGCCCATAAAAATCTCATAGTGCTGACATGCCATCAATTCTTCCTTGCAACCATGGGATTTGTTGCATCCTTATGACAGATGCTGAAAACTAAGTGGACAGACAGCCTGTTAGGTTGTTAGGAGAAATACCGAGGCCTTAGGTTCATAAGCACTATCCTTCCTGAGCTTAAGATGTCTTCACAAACATTGTGTTGCCCTCTAGATTAAAAACAACCTCTTTTTCTGGATTATAAACCCATGTGTAGAGGCAGATAACAAGCAGAAGTGAAGGGTTAATATGAACTCACAGAACAGAAGGCGGAAGAGAGACCTGAAGCCTGTATTCTTAGCTTCTTAACTCCATTCTCCCTTTGCTAATCCACTAACACATATTATCAAACAGAGCAGATTGTGTCTGCCTGGAATTAGGGGTCAGATATGATTTTGTGTCTGTTAACAACTGTTACCACTCCTAGAATGAATGCATTCTCTAATCCGGCCAGGAGAATTCTCTTTATGTAATAGCCATCCTGCTTTCCCAGCCATTTCCAGTACAGTTTGGATTTTTAACTTCATAAACGTATTAGTTTTTCTCTTAGAAGACCTAATCTTGCTGGTCTTTGGTCCCATTAACAATTTTAGTGGTGTTCCCATGGGAGAACAGATTAGACACACGGTAAATGTATGAACAATTGTCAAGTTTGTCAGAATCAATGGGCCCCCAAAATANGTCAATGTCCAGGGGCCAAAGTGGTCGTGACGACACAAGCCTCCAGGAGAGGAAGCAGAGGGCTGTTTCTATTTTCCAGAGAGTTTGTTTCATCTGTGATTTTCATTTGATTGAAACTCTAGGAGAGGTGAAATTGGAGTTGCCCTTTAGATCCACTCAGGAAGTTGGCTTTTAAAGACGTTGAGCTTTGGGAGAATAACCTTTTAGATTTACCGTCTGAGACCTTGCTTCTGAAGTTAGGTGCAGTGACCCCAGTGACATTTTCCTGGATGACAGGGAATCCAGGGGAGAAAGTACACAAAGTCCAAATAGCAGAGCACAGAGTGTCTTCATTTTGCTAATGGCATAGGTTCCTTATAGTGTTGGCTCCCTATGTAGCAAATAGCACACTCTCAAATGACAACTTATTATTTTTAATACATCTGTGGAGTTAACATAATTACCATATACTCAAGTGAAAAAAATATAGAAGGGAGGAGCTGCTTTCCTTACATTTTTGCTATAACTGCCTGAATTGCGGGGTGGCACTGTTGGCTCCAGTCCAGGCTTGTAACCTTAGCAACCTCTCATGGCCTGGGAGAGTTACTTAATCTTTCAAAGCTTCAGCTCTTTCATCCAGTAAGTAGAATAAGATCTATGGCACGTAAGGACAGTCAATAGAGGTGAAATTTCTGTCAGATGCCCACCACACAGGGGTTGACAAAAAAGGTACTTACTATTATTTAACACACCAGTATTTTTCTAAGGTTTTCATTGCTTCTTTATTTTGTTGCTTAGTCCTAAGCTATGAGTGACATCTGACTATAGAAGAAGACACAGACATACCTTATATAATGCGGATGTAGAGGCCGAGCCCACAGCGAACGCCACACCTATGATGGAATCAGCGTGGAAATTGTCTGCATATGCCATCATGACAATGCCAGTAATTGCCATGATTGCGGCAACTATCTGTCAAACAGAATGGAAAGAAACAGAAAAAAAAATTATGCTTTCACGTCCCAGATCAAGCTATTTAAGCCNCATGAAAGCTACTAAATACTTCCTTAAGGCTAATTACCTCTTCTTTCATCAATGTTTACATTTAAGAAGGGTCAGTTTCAAAGAGACCAGTCTGCTTATGCCACAGGCATAGAATATAAAAAACTGCTGATTACGGGTGAGAAATTTTGAATTTGTATTGTTCATCTTCCTTGAGATTAATATCCTTGTTGGTGAAATGGATTTAACAGGAAATCTAAGCATTTTTTATCTGTTCTAAATTTTCAGATAATTCCATATATATCTTAACCAACTCCTTGGGTCAGTGTGTGTTTCTGAACATGTCCACATCACCAAGACTTGATGAAGGAGATGCAATTTTGATAGAGTTGAGTGGGAAATCCTAGATGAAGGGCAGAAAGACCTCTCAGCATGTAGACAGGAGCAAGCTAAATCTGCATTGGTCACTTGGAATGTCCTGTGAGGCCTCTTCTCCCTTTCTTTACTTGCAATTTAACTGATTTTAAAAATAAACCACAGAAAGATAATTTAATTTAATTACCTTTTATTTTTATCACCTTGCTAGAGCATTCTTTAACTTTACAAATAGAAACACGAATAATTTGACCAAGGTTGTATCAATTTGTTGTCAGGAGATATGACATGGGTATATCCAAGAGCTCATTTGGAGTCNCCTGCAGCCTTGCATCTGCTTTATTAATTTTCCTGAACTTGTCCCATTAGAAAGCATTTCAAAGTTACAGCAAACAGTAAAGCAAGAACCCTGCAATAGGAACATGACATTTTCTCACTGACTTTAAGTTCAAGATGAGAACCTGCAAGGGATTTAACTGTAGAAAGATTCACTTCTGAGTACATTTTTTTTTTTAAGATTTACTTATTTATTACGTATACAGTGTTCTGCCTGCATGTGTGCCTGCACACCAGAAGAGGGTACCAGATCTCATTATAGAAGGTTGTGAGACACCATGTGGTTGCTGGGAATTGAACTCAGGACCTTTGAAAGAGCAGCCAGTACTCTTAATCTCTGGGCCATCTCTCCCACCTCCCAGTTCTGAGTATTTCAAAGCCCATACCTCTGAAGCTAGATTTTTCACATTTGGGATGTTTCAGGTTATTTTGAATGCTATTAGTGCATTACTTATGATAAGAAAATGGGAGTAAAGCCTTGAGGGCAGTTCAGAGTGTGCTCTTGATGGCTATAATCCAGTGATGCTTTTGTTAATTACCATCAGTGGCAAGCACACAGTGACTCCAGGATGGTGCTACATTTAAGTGTCCTTTATGAAAACCAGCAGGAACCCTTGAGAACAGATCCTACATGTTAGCAGAGACAGAGTACCTTTATAACAAGTCACCAGGGAAGTGAGCAAATGTTAGCTACCCGGCATTGCCAGGTGTGTGCTCTTGTTAGCGCCTGCCCCTGAGTGTGTGTGTGTGTGTGTGTGTGTGTGTGTGTGTGTGTGTGTGTGTGTGTAGGAAGGATATAATACCAGGGACATTTTACAAATAAAAAGTTATAGGCTTATAAGTAAACACACAAGGGGGTTATCTATATCTGAGAATTCTAGAAGGCAATCACTTGCTTTGATTTGGGATTTATCATTCAGCCAGAGAATGTAACCATTTTGAGGGCAGTCTCATTTCAGAGAAATGAAAAGGCATATTTGCCAACTGCATTCTGATTTGATTTTGTGTTTAAATCTTTACCACCTAAAGTGTTCATTGCAGAAACAGATTTCCCTCTGAACAGCAAACTTGGAAGATTAAGATACTTTAAAAATGTTGCTAGCCAACCATCAGTTTTATTTTTCTTGATCAAATAATTATATAACTACTTGAAACAGGTTTGATAAAACAGTGTTAATCCTAATGAACTTGAGCATGGTTAGTTGTGTTTACAAGATAATATTTGTATTTAGGTCATTGTGTATATATAATTCTAAATGACGGGAACTAGGAAAAAAAAACACTGCCCCCAACAATCGTAAAAACAGTACCCTTGTCCAGGAGCTGATAAACAGATGATACAATTATTTCCAGGACAAGTACAGGTAGGAATCCTTCCCTTTCCTCATTAGCCAGAAGTAAAAACAAATGTGAATGAAGAGATTTCTATTGNAAGTTTTCTCAAGATGAGACTCAGATATGGCTAAAGATGACATAATTTTATAGCAAGTGGAAATTACAGCCATAGCAAGCATCTTCAAGAACTTGTGAAAATATTCGCCTGAACTACTTGAACTGACATGCCAATTACACTAGTGTCTGTTTCAATTGCTTGCATGGGGAGAGTGGTTTTCCCATTAGGGGGGCAGATAACAGTTAAATTCTGAAAGCATAAAATCTGAGTATTATGAGGTATTAAGAAAACCCTTCCCCATAGTAGAGGCAATGATTTATAAGGCATATAGTACATTCCTAGCGAGGAGATAAATGCTTTCTACATTTTAACTTAAAATTTATAATAATCTGAACAGATAAATTCTCTACCTCGTGTTTTAAGAAATTCTCAATGTATTTCTGATGGACACAGCTGGAAGTTGAGGAATGGCTCTCAGCTCATCTTGAACATGCAGGAATGCATTGGGTGGAAAGCCTATTTGGAGAAATCATTTGGATGACCCTAGAACAGCTCTGCTTGGTAACACTGGTTTAAACTTCAAAGAGTAAACACTCCAAGCATTCATATAACAAACACCCTAAGCACAGATCTAAGCCGCACACATTTTCAGAATTAGTCTTCAAAGGCCTGGACACTCACTCAACAGAAACAGGGAAGGACACTGCTTAGCATGCTGGTCATGAACTCCCAGGAAACCTACATCTTAAACAAGTTCTTCTAGGTGCTCATATTGACCCCCCAGGAAAACTGGGACACTCTACCTCCTATGAGAACCTCCTTTGCCAAAAAATGGACTATCTAGTGGGGCTGTTTGGCTTCTGAAAAGCATGGTTTTTCNTACAAATTATTCTGGATTCAATTTCTTAACCAATCACAGGCATCTAAGTAAGATGAGCACAACCAGCATCATCATTGCCTGAATCTCATTTGGATGACAATGTTAGTCACCACTGGGACAACAAAACGGACAATGCTGCCATTTTTAACTCCCAGAGCTCTCTGTTCCCTTCTGGCTGGTGTGGCTACTTCAGTTGAGTACCTCTGGAAACGGATTCAGTTATCACATTTCCCCAGCATGCCAGCCAAGTGCCACAGCCCTGTGAGCCAGCTACCTTCTTCAGTAAGCTGTTCTTCAGAGAGTTCTAGCCATTAACTTTCGGGGGCAATTTGCAGAGGGCTAGGAGACTATTTGAGCCTGTTTNTGAAACTGAAATGCTTGGCATCCTGAACACCATCTGTAGTCCTACAGGAGGATCAGGCTTCTCTTACCTTGCAAAAAAACCCCACTAAAGTCGAGAGAAGCATCTGGATTTTGGCTGTTTGTGGTTTTGTGTGCCTTTTTATTTCCTCTTTTCTGTGCAGGCTCCTGAGAGCCACAGGATCTGATTGTCCTTATATCATCTCATTCTCTGTGATTCCCATTCACAAATGGTTTCCAGAATTATTTTCTGCCTAGCAACACCACTCATGTTATTGTCCAAGTCATAGAAATAAGTCTTCAACCCACTTTTTNCCTACAAAGTTCCTATAAGATCCTTACAGATATAAATGAGAAACTGTAATCTTAACATGTTTCCTTGTGGCCAATTCCGCTTTTTGAAGCTAATGAGCGTGGAAGAACTTCACTGGTTCACAAGGAGCCTGAAAGCCTCAAAGCCAACAAGAAGTTCTAGAACAAAGGTATTAAACTATATTGTTGACCATAGTTGCCCTCAAGTTCGAGGCTATATACCAGTAGTTGAGACTAAGACACCAATTAAGAGCTCAGCCATTGAGGGCTGTATGAAGGCAGCTTTTGGGTGGATTTCAGTAGACCTATTTTCAAGGAACCACAGAATCCTTAAACTTCTACACATGCTGTATTTAAAATTATGTAAGGAACTATTTCTTTTATTTGGAATAATAAATTGAACAAGAGCTGAACTGTGAAAAATAAAAGAGGTGTGGGGAATCTGTAGCCACCATAAAGAGGCAAGAAGTCCATAGAACATTGTGGGTCCTGGGCCTCTACATTTCTAATCCATCCATGACTATTTTTATCTGAATAAAATCCACTTAAAAGTGAGATCACAATAAGACCTGGGTAGAAAAGAGGGAAAGAAATCCCAGGAAGAAGGACTGATAGCTATGTGGACAGACACAGTGACCCTTGAGTTAGTGACTGAGGGTGCAGTCCTTGTGACAATGATAAGAACCTTGCTTTCTCCTTTCTTGGCTCCATTCATAAGGCTTTGTTCTGCCAGGAGGGGCCTAATGATTCCACTGTCTATCCTCTGCTGCCACCCCTGGGAATCATGAAGGCTCCTGTGAGTCTGCACTGTGTATGAATGAGCAGTTACCCAAAGCAGACGAAAGGTCATTTTGAATCTTCTCTGAGTGTTCAGGATTAGCACACTCCAGTGGCAGCTCAACTCCAGTATCCTGTTTTAAAGCCATCCTGGGCCCAGTTTAATTCAAATTACAGATTACAAAACAAAAGAATCAGAGCAGCTGATGTTCTCTGGTTAGAACTGGGGGCTCTCAGAAAGACTCCCAAAGAGCCACATTGTGTTAGCTGCTTGGGAATAACAAAATTGGGGGCTATTTGGTTGCCACAGGAACACATGTTGAAGGAACATAAATCATTCCCTAAATTCTAAGAAAGTTGGAGTCTGTTTAAGTATTTTTCAACCACTAATTTTCTAAAAATTCTCTACTTCACTAATTTGAAAATGAAAAAATTGAAATAATGATACAAAATGTAAGAGAGGATCAAGATATCAAAGAAAGAGTTCTAAGTTTCTAGTCTGGGAGCTAATTCTTGTTGGAATGAACAGGCACCAGTGACAGGGAGGGAAACTCCCAGTCAGAGGGCATTTCATTCTGTGTTCTTTGCTTCTGTGGTGCTGGTGACAGAGCTCAGAGTCTTGTGTATAACAAACCAGCACTCTTCGATGGAGCAACTGTAGTGGAGGTTTTCAGGATTTTAAGAAAAACAGTTAAGTACACAGGATCTGAGAGGTAGAAAAACAGCCACACAAAAGGCTGCAAGGGGTGGGTTATGGCTTTCTAATATCTTTTATAAGTATGAATTTTACAAATTTCCATCGGCTAATCAAATTAGTTGTAAACAACTACTCCTGAAAGAGCTGTTTAACACACCACGGATTACCAATAAATTGGATGAAATGACTTCATAATAGAAAAACGATGAATATTTTTTTCTTTCTATCTGTACTTCAATCAGTAGTCCAGGGAAACAAAGTATGAACAAGTGATTCATAACGGATAAGCTATTATTATGTGAGTGTTATCCATTAGTGCTCCAGACGAGCCTCTGTTTATTGATATGACTACAGCTTAAAGCATCTTCTCTTCCGTTCATGGTGTTATTTTGAGATGGAAAAACAAAAAAAGAAAGCCATCATTATTTATCTTCAACAGGATCTTCCTTGGAGCCAAGCAAATGAGAGTTTAAGTCCAATAACTACCTGCCTACAACCCTGCCCCCCCAANTCCCCCACCTCCCCAAGCTTTAGCTTGAGGTGGAAAGAGAAATGTAAACCTTGTGACTGGAAGCAGCCCTTTGTGTTTGTGTTTTGGAGTTCAGGGAAGATGACTTCTAGGGGACTAAGCCTTGGATTATTTACAGATGGGGACAATCAGAGCAGAGTTCAGGTTGCTAGTGCTGTGTTCAACTTCTTTTAATTTCTCGAATGATCTAATTATATATGTGCTCTATATGCCTTGAGAGGAAAAAGAATTGCTGATTTGTCAAAAGGCAACATGCTGAATACATTTTGGCACTTTCCCGATTCTACAGCTTGCGTGTGGGCATTGTTAAAATTAGATTTTGATATCCTTCAGGAGTAGGGCATGGACCACTTCCTAATGCATCATAGTGAGTGGGGTAGCACCTTG
>LZPO01027557.1:101792-131037 GCA_001675575.1 Neotoma lepida
TAGACATTAATCTCAGCATTTGGAAAGAGACAAGGACCTAGGCAGACTGTCAACTAGACAATATTTGGGGAGAAAAATACACTTCAAACCCAATCCTGGACAGTTCTTCTAGAAAAGAATAGATTGCAAAATCTTGATACTTCAGAAAAAAGGTTTCTCGTATAGTTTTCCTTGTAAAGTATTACTGCCTTGATATGGCCTGGGTTATGTCAGATATGAATGGGAGCNAGCTCCTGGAATCCATATGGTTCCCAAGAAATCTGTTTCTAACATGGAATAATCACACAAATTATATTTAAATTATATTTGAAGTTCCATGTCACTACTAAAAGGAATAAACTCAGAACTGTGGAGGTAGTACACATTTCTCATAGTTCAGTTAAGGATTTGTACCCCAAAGTACAAGTTGTTGCTTTTCTTTCCACTCCTAGATTAGTCACACTAGATATATAGCCACTTTTAATAGCATTGTGCCATTGCCAGTGACTTTAATTACTGTTTGGTAATGTTATCTACTTACACCAACATTAATTAAATCCATCTGGGTAAGGGCAGGTTGGGGGTTGTTCCAAAATATGTTGATTGACAAAAGCAAATCCCAATCTTTACTGTGGCTTATTTTCTCAGACCCTTTTTTGCTGAGGACAAGGANTTGATCGTGACAATAATTCTACAAATTAGTTCTAAGGAACTNAATTTCTCCGTCTGTTTCAGTGCCTACTGTTGTAATCAACTGACTCCCCAGTAGAAACATCCCTTTCTCCTTTCACGATGCTGTCACTGCCGGGGCTTCCTAACATATCTTCAAATTTCAATTTGGACTCAGAATCAGTAGGGACAGTTTTAGAGACACTCCATGAGACAGCAGCNGCGGTGGTTAAGAGTTAGGAAGCAGGGAGGCACCGCGCATGCGCATGGAATTGAGCGTGCCATTACCCGCACTCCCATGAACCTGTCTTTCAGCACAATCCAGGACAGCAAGAAGACAAAGGCTTTGTTGCAACAGAACAGAGCAGAGACGTCAGTGGCCGTCAGCTTCTTTAAAGCCAGTAAATACAGGTAATTTGTCAAAGTCCACAGAATAGAAAAAGGAGCAGTTCTTTTAAGAAAGAGCTTGAGTGTCAGGCCATCTTCACCGAAAATCCGACTGCATTCCCTGAGAAAGAAAAAGAGGGTAAGACATAGGTGCTTATCTTGTCTGGCTGTCTCTGTGCCTACTGTTAGGCAAGAGCACAAACATCAGCGTCCACCAGTGTGGGCTCTCTAGAATGTGCTGAACCCAGTTTTGTTACCTGTGAGCTTCTGGAAGTACATGGGGGTCCTTGGAAAGAGCCCACAGATGCTCAGCANAGAGCAGGACCCTCTCCTCATCACATTCTCTGGAGATGGCCAGCCAGTCTGTTGCTTCTGAAGATTCCCAGAGAAGCCTGGAGAAACTCAGATGTGGGTCATCGCCAAAGTCCCTGGCTACCAACAAAGCTTGAAGCTTCCCGTGCGCAAATGCAACAGGACCAAGATGACTGCTGTAGGGTAAACGGGCTGCAGATAACTCCCAGAATTCTGCGAACAGGAAGCTTCCTCATACGTCTATGAAGCCACACATATCTTGGGGTTTAGTTATTTCAGAGATGCTACTTCTTTCTAAAATCTCAATTTAGTGACAAGAGTTCTGTCAGTTTCTTTAAGTCAGAAAAATGAAGAACATTTCTTGATAATTTATTTAAATTCAATTATTTAATGTTTTTAATTTAAAAAGTAAGTATGAAACTCAGGTTCAGTAAGCACTGTCCNTTTTGGATGACTCATTTGAATTTAGTATATGAAAATAGTCACATCCTTCAGTGAAATCTTTGATTTGTTTGAGTTATGATTAAATTGGCTACTTATCTTTTGGGGCCATTGTAATAAAAATATTCAAGCTAGGCAGTAACAGCAGTGGTGTGTTGACAGTGCCTTTGCTACTGTGGGCTGAGAAAACTCCGTTTGGGAGCTTACTCTACTTGCAATCATGAACACGCAGTATTTACTAGGAATTATCATTTGTCAACTGGTATTTTTAAAAGTAGTATAAATATCTTGCTAAAAGCAANAATTTACTAGTATTTGAGCATGTTTATAGTAGAATGCATTTCTATGACTCCAGACAGTACAAATACTAGTTCAGCTTTTACTGAAGAGTGATCNTTGTCCTGCAAATCCAAGTGATTTCTAGCCAGGGTATGCCTCACTAAATGAAGTAGCATTGCTTCCAGGAGGAATGAAACAGCGACAAGGGCCCTGAGCATAGGGAGCAGAGCTGTAAATGGAGAGTCCCATGGTAATTTCTGCTTTCAAGCCGAGAAGGATGCTGGGGATTCAGGAAGGCTAAAACTTCGTTTGGCACACACACACAGACACACACACACACACACGCACACACACGCACACCGAGCCTTGTCCTGTGGGTTGGCTTTCATGTGAGATAGATCCCCAAGCTGGGAGTTTTCATAAAAGGAAAACGAAATTTCCCAAAGGGCAATTTTAACTTGACAGAGACATGGCTTTAAGAAAGGGAATCAGTACCCTAAAGACAAAGCCTTGGAGAANGCACTCAAAAATCTCCCATATCACACAGGAAAAAGAAGGACTCTCAGCCACTTGTGCTANTAAGAGGCAGCTTCATACAGAGGGAGAGCTGCAGTGTTTCCAGACTGTCCCAGATGCAAGGTTAGCTCTCCGTAGGGTAGGACATCTGTCTGGTCAGAAAGTAAGAGGGAGTTGAGAGTCCTGGGTTTATTATTTTATCCGCAACCAGCAGATGCCTTTGTAAATACACATATACTGAAAAGCGTGAAGAAACCCATTTCTTATTAATCTTATCTGGCTCTGTGATGGTTCTTATCAGGAGACTAGAGTCACAGCTTGAAAGTCTCAAGTAAAGCCAGGAGGGCAGAGAAGAAACACAGTTCTACAGGGATAGTGAGAGAGGCTCATGGGCAAAGTGGTGGGCTAGGCTGATTCCTAGCAGAGGTTGTCATGTCTCCTCTAGCTGGTCACGTCCCCTGGGTATTCAGTCTCTCTTTGTTCCCTTTTTCTGCCCACCCCTCTCACTACCATCCCACATGTAACTACATTGTAGACATTAGAACTCATCCTCCAACCCCTTCTATATCCAAATTTGTAGACATTAGAACTCATCCTCCAACCCCTTCTATATCCAAATTCGAGGTGACCCATATAAAATGATATGCCATGTAAACGTTAGGTACTCAAATGTGAACACTCAAAGAACGGATGCTTAGGAAGAAGCAANGAGCANTGTGCCTCTCTTTGGGATGATGGGAGAAGAATTTCTGGATAAGAAGAATTTCTGCCACCATTGACAGGTGGCAAAGCTTNGAATGAAGCTAGAAGCTGGGGCAAATAATGAATTAATTATGCTCTCCCTTTAGTAACAGCTACTTAACTACTTACTGAGCACTTTTGTATGTCAAATGGCACCTTAATGTATGTCATCAGAGGCTGCTGTATCTTTGACTCTAACTCATTGTTTCTAGGGATTTTTTCCACTAATGAAGCATCCTTATTAAAACTATAGTGAATACCTTTTTCTCTGCAAATTTCAAATGCACCTGGGGCACTTGAATCCTGGCAGGGTTTAATTGGAACAACGGATTCATCAAAGTCCACTTCTAAGGGGACATGTTTTATCACCTAGATTTGATACTTTATTGAAAATTCCTTTGATGTTAGAGATAAGGGGAAAAAAAACCATGAAATTCTTCCACGATACTCAGGAGAAGAAAATACTGAGAGATCTAGTGCTATGGGAAAACTCTGCTTTCAGTCTTCCACGCTAACTCATCTCTCCCTGTTCAGCCTTGAAAGCTCTGGGAGTGCCTTCTTAGNAGATGGTGAGTCTGCAGGGAAAAAGTTCAAAGATCTAAGGGTTTTCTAACAATGTTTAGCTCTCATTGTCTTCNCTGGAGAGCAGTCCTCTCAGAGACAATGTTCTCTGCTCCCCAGTNAAAGCTTTTTGAGTCAGTTTCAGAAACAGCCAGCTTCACTCTTCCTATGCTAACAGGTAGAGGCATCTTGTCAAGGCACACACTCGGCAAAGTTCGGAGTTAGTCCAATGTGAGGGGTGTGGAGGGATGTAATTCATTCCCCAAGTAGTGTTTCAGCCTGCTGCAAATGGGTTTTCTTGGATAAAGCAGCATGGCTTGCTTTAAAGTGCTCTGAAGTTGTTCTCTTTCCTCTAAATTTGTAAAACTGTTTTTATGAGACATGTATCTAAAACACAGGAGCTTTGGGGAAGAGCAGGTGTGTTACACTACTATCTGGCACACACAACTATTTTCAAATATGACAATTACAGTTTGATAATCACACTTCCTTTGTATCTTTTTTAAAAATGCCATCATTAAAAATCGTGCTCCAAATGCTGGGCAGTGGTGGCTCATGTCTTTAATTCCAGCACTCAGGAGGCAGAGGCAGGAGGACCTCCNAGTTCGAGGCCAGCCAGGTCTACAGAGCGAGNAGTTCCAGGACAGCCAGGATTACACAGAGAAAGCCTGTCTTGGGAAAAAAAATCATGTCCCAAAGATGACATCTATTTTAATGGCAACCAAATACAAAATAGCTTTAGCAATCATAAACAATTATAGGGCTTTTCTTCAAAAATAGACAATATTTACTGTTTTAGTTTTTTTATTTAAAATGTAGGTTTTAAAATTTTATTTTATGTGTATGATTATTTTGAGTGCATGTATGCATGTACACCATGAATGTGCCTGGTACCCAAAGAGGTCAAAAGAAGGCATCAGGTCCCCTGGAAGTGAAATTATGGATGGCTGTAAGCCACTGTGTGAGTTGTGGGAACCAAACCGAGGTCCTCTGCAAGAGCAACAAGAGCTCTTAACCACCGGTACGCCTCTCCAGCCCTCGTTTTGTCTCTTTAAAATTGAATGTTTATGGTTACATACAGGAAACCAGCTCACAATGTGACTTCAGTNTTCCCTCACACTTCCAAGTCGGTGACAAGAAATGGAATCTTAGGATGGAACAACCATTATAGTCATTTTTTTTTCTTGTTGAGCACAGGGGGAATAAAGAGGGATTATTTGAGCTCCTGTGTGACAAATTATTATCATCCTACTGGAGACCTTGCTGTGATCTACTGAGGACCCTGCAATGAGCATGTTTGTTGCTGATGCTGTTTCTTTGTGTGTGTGTGTGTGTGTGTGTGTGTGTGTGTGTGTGTATGTATGTGTGTGTGTGTGAATGTAGAGACCAGAAGACAATTGTGGCTGTCATTCCTTAGTCACCATCCACTTTGCTTTTTGAGGCAAGGTCTTTCATTGACCTGGAGCTCACCAAGGAGGGTAGGCTGGCTGACCTGTGAGCTCCAGGAGCCCTCTGGGCTCTGCTTCCCCTATGCTTGGATAACAAGTATGCCCAAATATACTTAAATTTTTTCCCCTTTCTTGTTTGTTCTGGGATAGAAATCAGATCCTCATGTTTGCAAGGCAAACACTTTACCTGCTGCAGTCCACAAAGAAACTTTGACTCAAACATTGCTTTTGCCTTNCAGGAGTGTTGTACAAAGCTGACATTAGCCCTGCCATGTTCCTGAGCACTCTCAGAGGGGACCTGGCTTAGCAAGGGACAAATACCAGAACCTCAAGACAAGTAGACTAGCCACCACTGTGCATATTTACCAAGCAACAGACAAAGCCCATTTTTTTTTGGGACTATATTGTAAATTGTACTCCTACCACAGAGACAGGCATCTCTTCAATCTGCTCAGTGCTAAGCCTTCTATCTCAGAAAAGAAGGCCATTTCATCCACTAAGATATCAGAGTGCTGGAAATAGTAAACAAATGTGTGTGTAATNGCAATTAAATTTATTAATATAGTTTTTTTCCTCTAAAGTTTGAGACATTCTGAACATATGACCTTCAGAGACAAATAAATCTNAATGTAAATCAGAATTCTATTATGCATAGCTAACCTTGGGGCAGATTTTCAGCCTTTGGGAATCTGTTTCATCTTGGTTAAGATGAAGATATTAACACCACCTAGAAAGGTGCTTGTTCCCATGATGCTGATGACTACCTAAGGTAAGGGNCACAAAAGCACCAACCAGCTCAATGCCTGCCATGTGTGGACACAATGTTTTTAGAGGGGGCTGAGTCTGCTTCCTCTTGTTTACCACCAACTGTAACATCTTGCTTCTTCACTTTGAAAGCAAAATCGATTCATATCCCAGAGAGGTGAGAATATGCACATTTACATAAAACAGGTTTTGAAACGCCGCCTATAGATCATTAAACACGGGACCTACCTGAATTTTTTCATTGGTGACTGCTTTTCTTGAGCTGTGACTAGATGGCCAGAATAATAGACTGGGAAAAACATAATGTTCCAGTTTGTTGAAAACCATGTCATGAAAAAGGGACAGTAAAAATTCTTGTAAGTAATTTTTACAATTTGTGTGGTTCCAACCCAAGANGATGACACTGACAAGATGATCAAGAGTCCCCAGATGGCCTTCAGAACCATGGACGTGCAGGATAGGCAGCGAGTCTTGAGTCTGTTTTCTTGGCTGCTGCCCTCAGGATGAGTCTGTGTCCCATCATCCCCTGAAAACAGGAGAGGAATACAGATGTGGAGTAGCAGGATGTAAAACAGCAATCACATATGTCGGCTCCTTTAAGAAGATGTATGTGACTGCAAGTACCAGCATGCCAGAGTCTGTCTTTTCTGTCATCATCAGGAGAGAACAACAATCCCCGGCTCATCTGTTTTTTTTTTTTTAATTTTTTTGGAATTTTGCTTATCTTTTATTTTATAAATATGAAGTATTTGAATGAATGTCTGTGCCCCATGTGTGTGAANGGCCAGTGAAGGCTAGAAGAGGGTATCTAATCCCCTGGAACTGGAGTCACAGCCAGTCACAAGCCACCATGTGGATGCTGGGAATTGAACCCACGTCCTCTGGAAGGGCAGTAGCTAGTGCTCTTNATTGCTGAACCATCTCCAGGACCCCACCCTGAACTCGTTCTTTCTATGGTCTTCACTTTGCAGGGCCTAGTGTGGATCTGGACCCCACCCAGAANGTGAAGATGCTCATGCAAGCGGTGCAAGGTACATTGTAGGCATGCCTTGCGTTTAAGAGTGTTCCACACCTCAGCTTCTAAAGACTGTGGCAGGCCTCATCTAGTCTCATGGGACATATGNGGGGTTTCTGCCTTGTCTCAGAAGCTCTAAGAGGCATCTGAGGCTCTACCAGGTCTCTTCCTCTTCCTCTTTGTGACTAAGACAGAAACTCCATAATAGACAATGCTGCTCTTTCAGTCTCTGTGGTGGTGGTGGTGGTGGGGGATGGACGAAACTGAGTCAAAGCTGCCCTGTATCCACCAACATGAAAAGTCAGTGAGAAGTAAGTACTTGTTTTTATAGTCTCCTGAGGTCTTTTAAAAACGACACCAGATAACTCTTAAACTGAAAGCAGTGCATCCCAAGAACAGAACGAACCATGACTATTCAAAGACATTTCCCATCTTATAACAAATTATTGTTCAACTNTGTTTCTGGAAACATAGCAGGCTTTGCTTGAATTTTAACATTTANTAAGAAAATCCAGTAGCATTTTTCACTTTAAAATTGTCAAAACTCTCTGGAGTTGACAGTCATCACTGTCCTTTCTCCTGATAGAACAAATAAGTTAGGAATGAATTTGTGNGAAGGAGGACACTCTCCAGCTGAGATCCCACATGATAGCATCCTGCAGGGACACGGAATTGCCTGCAAGATTTTCTTAGGTCTCTAGGAACTTAGCTGAGGCCCAAGACTACACTTGGAGTGGCCGCAGTGATGGGCAGGGCTTTTCTCACCTGACCTTTGCAGAACTTGCCTGAACACATTCCTGCAGCCTGGTGAACCAAGCCCTACTGACTCCCTCCTGCACTCTGGGTTAAAATCTTTATTGGGCGGAGGCTTTTAAGGATAATCTTTGAAAGTGAATTCTTTGCTTCAGAATATAAATGTGAACACAACAATTACCCTGGAACTTCTTAGTCTTCTAAATGGTACTGAATTCTTGGGGTCCTGAGTAACGGGAGTTGNAAACTGTCATTCTCTGACTTATTTATTCAATAAACTCTTTGGAAAACTCTTAGATCTGGTTCTCTCCTTTCATCCCAGGGGTTCAAAGGTGAAAGACGTCAGTTTACAGTCTTGTAAAACACACAGGACACAAGATGACAAGGGCCAGTTCACAGAGAGACGAGGCTGCGTAGAGCAGAGAAACAGACGTGGTTGGGAGAAACTTCCCTAAGGCAGAGACATTGAAACGGGCAAGAAAGCAGGATTTAGCTGGCTCGCTTGACTCCGTCCAGATAATACCTGCCTCGGCAACAGTTCTGCAATGTCCTGTGATTCATGCAGAGATGAGAAGGGGAAAACGAAGATAAATAAAAATGTTAGAATGAGGGACTATTGTGTCAGGAGGCCAGAAAAGATATGCAAACCTACTCAGTACAGATGAAAAGAACGAGGCTTAGGTGAAGGGCTCTGCAAGTCAGCAGAACTCTGGGTCCTTCTGTTCTGAGCACACATTCAGTCTAGGTTTTATTCATGTAAAGTAATCTATTCATAAGGTAAGAGCACTCGAGAAGAGGTCCTTCATTCCCTTTCCTGCCTCATTTTAAAATTTACTAACCCCTCCATCAAATCTCACAAATTGTCATTTTTATTCATTAAAAATAGTTTCGTAACTCTCTGCTTTGTTTTCTTTAACTAGCCAGTTATTATGAATGGTATATTCAGTTGTTATTTTTACTGCCTTTTGAAATTTGAAAGAGATTTGGCATGTTGGCAGCGCTTGAAGGGTAGAATAGGGGAGGCTTTGTGACTGCAAGCAGAAGAAGCACTGAGGGGCTGATGATGGAAGAATCCAGACAGANTATCTGACATCACACGGGGAGGCAGCCTCTAGCTAAGGGAAGATCCCGCAGTGATGGTAACTGGTGAACAAACTCTCCCAGACAGAGAGGGAACTTGTTTGTTTATTTGTTTTTTCCTTTCTGGGGAGGTAGATGTGTGGTCATTTGATGAGAAGATAGGAAATGAATATGAACTTGGGGCTTTAGAGCATTATTTGAGACAGGAAGTAAGGTGTCCAAGACTAAACAGTCATAGTCTTTAGCAGTTACTGGTGAATCCGGCTGCATCTAGAAAGTCAGGCCTTGCTGGGAAGCTCATGGGCATGGCTGAGATCCTTCTAGCAACCCAGTAACCCAAGAGTTAGTGAGTGGTCAGGCGGATATGGGGAAAGGCTGAAGGCTTCACGTGATCAGAAAATGCTGAACAGTTAATTGCTGCCCAGGAACTTGGGAAGACTGGATGGGTGTCAGGGACCAGTAGTCCTGTCAAGAACAAAAGCACCGTGTGTGATTTTGCTGATGTTTTCATTCCTTTTAGACTGGACACAGAATGTTGTTACTGAATCCCAGAGCTGAGCTAAAAGATGTTGGGTTTGGCACTTAAAGATGAGAAAATGAACTACCTTGTAAATTTCACCAGAGGTCATTCACAGACTATGATATAAATTTTTCAACAGTAGATTTTGGAGTTTGGTTCTCATAACACTGGATATCCCTAATCAATTGCATCTCCTTATGTCCTAACTTCTCCCTCTTCCCTTTTGATAAACCATCCCCTGCACTTACTCATAAGAGTCTGGGCAACATTTCTGCCTCTGTGCCCAAGGCAATGTTGTTCCCCCTCCCCTGGCTGTCTAGAAGGCTCCTAAAATGTACTGCTACTCAAGAGGAGGTCACCCACATACCTGACCTGCTCTGTCTCTCAACTCTGTGTCCACAAACTCCAGAGGATCCTCGGCTCTGAAGTTCAAGTATAGGAGCAGAAGAATCTTCAGTAACAGACAGCGGGGACAGTTGCCTGCTGATGGTGCTGTGTGAACTGGGGCAGTTGGATCCTGGTTTGCATCGAGTAACTGATGATTTGGAGGTACCTGGAAAGACAGAGTGCACACCAGCTTGAGAACTTCTGAGCAGAAAAGTCAGAAATGATTTGAAATTCCTTGGCAGTCAAGTACATGACCACGACAGTTTCAATGAACTCATTTCTAATCTGGAAAGGAACCCCCAGGAAGGAAATGCACGGAGGCTCCAGGTTTCTAAAGGCATTTTTTTTGATAGATTCATTAACTGAAGTGAGTATTAAAAGATGATGCTTGGATGGAAACTTGCATTCTGAATTAAAACTACTCACACAGCCCAACAGTTAATTTAAGGAAAGCAAACCATTGTGTTACACTTGCTTTGGCTTCTTTTTCTTCCTTAAGTGGCAAACTGTCAATAGCATTCCCTACCAAAAGTCACCCTAGGCTTTTCTACCAGTTTGACTGCTACCAGTTTTACCNGTAGTCTTTATCCAATGTGGTAGATGAAAACTCAGCCTTCAGAACGCCCCCTCCACCTTAATATCCCACCCCGCTTCTCATCAGTGTTCCATCTATCCCCAACACAGGATGGGCTTCATGGGTCTGTGACCAGAACAGTTGTGTAGGAACTGTGCTCAGAGGAGTCCATCCCAACAACCGCTGCAAGCAAACTCTTGACTCTGCCTTTGGCAACATGACAACATAAATATTGGTANCTTACTATTGATGAGACTTCAGCCTTCATTTGAACCCCACTTGTTTTATTATTAATGTCCCTTTTCTATCCCAGTATTTCATCTAGGATGCCATGTTACATTCAGTCACCATATCTCCTCAGCCACCTGTGCTCTGTGATGGTTTCTCATTTTCCCTAGTTTTAAATAATTTTGACGGTTTTGAGGAGTGATGATAAATTGTTTTATAGAATTTCCCTCAAGTGAGATTTGCTCTGTGGTTTTTTTTTCATGATAATGTTGGGGATACTGGTTTGGGATATAATGGAGAGATGAAGTATCTTTTTTGTTATTAGTCATATGTGCTACTTGTATGACATCAGTGATAATGCTGACTATGGCCACCTTGTTAAGGTAGGATTTGTTAGTTTTTTTTTCATTTTTTTAAAAAACAGAAAACATTTCATTTAAATTTTTATTTATTTATTTTGTGTGTCTGGGTTATTTTTTGTCTGCATGTGTGTCTGTGTACCACATACATGTTAGTTAGGGTTTTTATTGCTGTGAAGAGACACCATGGTGACAGCAACTCTTATAAGGAAAATATTTAATTGGGATGGCTTGCTTACAGTTTCAGAGGTTCAGTCCATTATCATCATGATGGGATACATGGCTCCTCTTTACCTCTTGGTACTACCAGATTTTCTCTCCAGGCTTGTCTTTTATTTTTGTGTCCGTCTCTTAGAATGGATCGTTATTTCATTGAAGAATGATGTTTAGAAACCAGTGTCTCATTGTGAATGAATTCAAGGTTATTGGGTTCTTCTGCCTCTAAGCCCTCTCAGTTGTCAGAACTAGAAAATATGTGTACACATGTCAAGTTAAGGATATATGTGTATGCATATATATATATGTATATATGTACCTATGCCCTAGTCAAACCTGTATCTATATAACTTATAGTTTATATGGTTTCTAAAATTTGGGTAAGATGTTCTATGCACAGTGTGGCCTCAAACAGCACTTGTTAGTTCCAATAAGGATCCACCAAAGTGATTAGATACAGACTATGAGAATCAATTAGACCTGTGTATACTAAGACAGATACACAGCTCTCTTCACTCTTTGGACATTTGTATCTGCTCTTTGTGGTAAAGCATGAGCTCCCCTATCACCAGTGGGGAGCAGAGCTTCATTCTCTTTGTGCCATGGCAGCCATGTCTTGATGTGGTTCTTCTAAGATGGTAGAAAATGTCTAATAAAAACTGGACTCTTGAACTCCCAATGACTTCCTTGTTTAATTTGGCTTTGGATTTATCATGCTGTATACTAGTTGATAACCATGAAAATCACTGAACATGCAGCTGAGAAGTAGCAGTATCAAGGGAAAGGGAAGCTTNTATTCCTCANCTCTCAAGAGCTAACAAGTACTAATCAGAAGTGTGTAAGTGCAGCCTTAAACTCAGTGTCAGTTCTATTATCCAGGGATATCCACCCATCTTACCTGGTGTTCTTTTCCTCCTCTTTTTCTTGGAAGAATGACTAGAGATGTCTAAAGATTCAGCTAGCTGCATCATCTATTACTAAGTGTCTCAAGCTGCTCTGACTGAAGTGTGTTATTTAATAGCTTATTAAAACATAGAGATGCTGAAGAGTCAACAGAAACACCACACACTGACACCTCTGCTTAAATCAACGCCCTGTGCTAAGAATATCTGTGGTCTTATTTTCATATCCAAAGTGCCCATTGAACTTTGCATAGAGATGTTTCTAACAACAGTGTGAGTTCAGTGGCAAGAGACAGATCCACAGTGCTCCCAAGAGGGTTGNTTCACAGATAACTTTCCAGGGTCTTTCAAAATCAAGTCTCTTTGATACGGTGTGTCCCCATGAAGTGTACTTCTTGATCTGCTCTTAGGTTAGTACCAGGTTTCCTTTGGGAGTTACCCAGCATTTTAGGTGGGAAAGAGGAAATGCAGAATTAAACTAGGCTGCAAGTTAAGATGTGGTTGAGGCAAACTGTTGGCCATGACTACCTAAATTTGGCAACACATATATAGGTATTATATGGTAGGTAGTGAATTTTTTGTTGGTTTATGGTGCTTGNGATCAAACTTAAAGCCTTTTGCATGTTAAGCNTATGTTCCACAACTGAGCTACATCCCTANCCCACATGCCATAGATTTGTAAGCCACCTAAGTGATTTCTCCTTCTTCCTTGTTTTCACGGGAAACATTNGATCCTGTCATTTGTATCTCCTATTCCTTATATGGCATAGCCAATTGCCCACTGCCAGCTATCTCCCACTGTCTGGTTTGTGGAGGAGAACTGATGGTAGTCCATCAATTGGAGGGTTTTCATCATTAATTATAAAAAAGGTGAACCTTAAGCTTCATGGCCAGGCCTAGAAGCACACTAGGAGTTTGAGCCATGATTCAGTCATCTCAGTTTTGGAAATAAAGACCCTGTACTATCCTACATTGTCTTATACCAATCACTTAACACAAAACCAACCATGACAAAAAAATCAAATTTTTTTATAAGAGAGCCTAGATTGGAGGTTTCTAGTGGTTCCCTCCCTTCAGAGCTTGTGGAACCCTGTGGAAGACTGGGAGGAAAGATTGTAGGANCCAGAGGGGATGGAGGACACCAGGAGAACACAGCCTACTGAANCAACTATGCAGGGACCACATGAGATCAGAGACTGAAGCGACAAGCCCAAGGCCCATATGGGTCTGCACCAGGTCATCTGTGTATATAATATGGCTGTTAGCTTGGTGTTTTTGTGTGATTCCTAACTGTGGAAACAGGGGTGTCTCTGACTCTTTTGCCTACTCTTGAGACTCTTTTCCTTCTATTGGGTGGCCTTATCCAGCCTCAATATGAGGACTTTTGCCTTGTCTTATTGTATCTTGTTTAGTCATGTATGGTTGTTGTCTCTTGGAGGCCTGTTCCTTTCTGAAGGGAAATGGAGAGGGAGTGGATTCCGAGGAGAGGGGAGGTGTGTGTAGGGGGATCTGGGAGGGAGGAGGGAGGGGAAACTATGGTCAGGGTGTATTATATGAGAGAAGAATCTATTTAAAAAGCAATAATCAGAATATCACTTGAGATGCAACAAAGCATTATAAATAAATCACATCTACTTTCTATGCCACCAAGTGCCTGGATGGAAGCAGTGGTGCAATACTCACTCTGATAGGTGCCGAGAAAAAGCTATATTAGGAGTGCTGGGCTGGGAGTCTCCTAGTAGCCAGGCCAGGTAGTTTCTCTATTCTCTCTTTAAAACATGAGCCATAGTAGTAGGGTCATTAGAGTTAATTTTTAATATTTGTGGAGGCTGGAGAATATTTTTCCATCTGCAGTGATGGGACTCTGCATGCTCCCNAATTAAATTTGGTTCAACAGATGGTTATTAAGTATCTGTTATTAAGTAAGTTTGTGTTATGGGCAAAGTCAGACAACTGAAGGATACATAATCCACACCTACATGGAGCTCTCAACTCAGTATTAAAGTTAGATAGGTAATCAATTAACCATAACTTTATGTGAACTANAGACTAAGGGCGAGTGAATCTTTGTCAAGCATGGAGCAGGAAAGGCTCTGTGGTTACAGTGAAAGTGGCCTTGGAGAATGGCCAACACATCAGCAGGCAGAGTTTTAAGCTGATGACTGGGCTATCTAGTTAGAAGAGACTGGATACTGGAATATATGAAGTGTGTATCATGGGGTTTTACAGCAACTCTAAGATCTGTCTCTTATACACATCTAGATGTGTATAAGAGACAGGAAGAACATGGGAATCATGGTTTTCTGCCTTTACTTGTTTCTTGAAAAGGAAGTTCTGTCCAACTGAGATCAAAACAGCAAGTAGTAGTTAAAAGACCAGGCTGCCTGAATCTGAGGAGACCGGATAGGAATCTGTTGCTGATGGGCTCAGCAACATCTAAGTGTAGATACTAAGCCCTATGTAGCCATGTGAGTCTCCACTCTTCCATTTCCTCTTCTGGTTGGATTCCATGGCTCACAGGAAGTACTCAGTAAGCACAGGCGATGGTGACTAACAGTGAGCAGGTGGAAAAGTGACCAATAGTGGACTTTGAAGAACGCTGACTTCATGCATTGGAAATCCACTCTAAACTAGGTTAGGAAAGAGGGGAGTTTTTAGTTTGGCAACCCAGGGACAGAAAACTAAGATGTCCCTGAAGCAGGAACAGCTGGACTCAGCTCTGGTACCATCTCTTTACATTGTTAGTGTTCTTTGTAGTGTCAGACTTCATTTTTTCTCATTTAGCTGAGCCTTGTCCCGTCTGCAGAAAATGGCAAGCTTCCAGATTTCCATTCTCACTTTAGGCTTCTGAGAGAAATGTAATGGCCCAGCNTAAAAAATCTAGAGGAATTATCTAGATTATCTGACTTCTTGTCTAGCTCCTGTGGCTGGTAGCGGGGATATTGTATAAAGCTCCCAGGAAAGACTGGAAAGTGCTGGGCAGAGGGTTCCATGGGGATCTATTCCAGGGCACTCAAAGCTGAGCGAAAATAAAGAGTCTCAGTTACTGACTGAGTGAGGCAATTGCTTGAGTTCGTTGAATGTGAGGTGTGGTATTCTCAGATAAATGGAAAAGCCAAGCTGATAAAGAATAACTAGAAAAAAAGTCTTTGGAAAGCACTGTGAGTAAAACTCAAAGTGCTAGGGCAGTTTCCGTGTGAACAAAGACATGGGAGATAATGGACCAAATTTGTAGTTATTTAAACCAAGAACTCTACCATCTGCCTTTATATCCCATGGGCACAAAAAGCCAATGAAAACTATGGCCTCACAAAATACTTCTCTGAGCAGATCTGGAAACCTCACCTTAACTCTCCCCCAAATTATTAGGCAACTATCGTGTGCAGATTTGGTGCCAAGGACCATCAACCTCCTTCCCTCACACCCCCGTGGATTGTGTTAATTACCTCATACATGTCCACTATCTACCTGGAAGACTAGATTCTTTAGTGGATGGTTCTTCTAAAACTCTTTCAAATAATGTTAACTGTGAAACCGACTTGGAGATTTTCAAACAATTTTCGATGGCTGGAAGAGCTGTGATCTTTTTCATGATGCTGTTAGATCAACAAAGAAACACGGAGAGCAGAAATAGAATTCTATACTTTTTAATTGTGTTAGTTGGCAGTCATAATTATCTGACATTTTTTCTCTCACAGCAATATATGAGAATTCAACAAAACATTAGGTGGAGAGCTATATTTCATAAAAAAAATCATTTGTGTGCTAGAGAGTTGCTTAAAAGTCCTACTACTTTTGGAGAAGACCCAAGTTCAATTCCCAGCACCTATGTTGGGCAGCTCACAACTGCCTGTAACTCCAGCTCCATGGGTTCTAACACCCTTTTCTGACCTCTGCAGGCACATATATCTACATACACTCCAGCACACATATACACATAATTAAAAATAAATCTCAAAAAAAATTTGTGCTGAATTTCATAGACAGAAAATATTCGACTGTAGTAGGATTATTGTCATCAGTATTGGCTAGGCGTTTATAAAAGTTTTCATATGGTTTGCCTAAGGGTTACCTTGTTCTTAGGCAAACATGTAGCATTAGAGTTATTGAAAAGAGTTGTCCCAGTAGGTGGTCCACACACAGGAAATACTACAACTTTTCATGTTGATCTATTTTATTTATTCATTCATTTATTTACTATTTATGTTTGTGGTGCTGGCTGTCAAACCCAGGACCTTGGGCATAGCAAGCCAATGCTTTCCCTATGAACCACATTCCCAGCTCAGTACTATGTTCTTTAAGAAACCAAAACTTCCCAGCCCCAGCTCTGTCTATTATATTTGTTACATGTATAGCTGATGATTTTTATTCATTTTGTAAATAAATATCTTGTTAAAACATCTGCTGTTTATATCTTTGTCTGTATTTTTGTAGGTCTTATATGTTTCATGTTTAACAAGTTTTTCAAGATTTGTTAACTATCTTATCCCAAATGATAAGTGTCTGACTAAAGAGCTAGGTTTTCAAGATATGTATTTGAAAGATTTGGGTACTTACACAATTAAAAAAGCATTTTAATTGCTAGCTTTTTTGCCTAAAATCTGCATATGAAAGAAAACCAATAGAATACTCCCACTATACCCATCTCATCCAGAAAAGTGTTCATTTTTTCTGTCTAGAATAAGATGCATCTTGTGTATCTATGGTTGACTTTAATACCAAAGAGTTAGCACTACTCCTGATTTTTGTGACATAAAAATAAAATGCCTAGCATATGCTTAACACCTCCTATGCGCCAAGAAGCTTCACATACATGATCTCCAGGGGTTTCAACAACACTGCAGGATGGATTTTACTATCCCCATTTTACAGATGGGGATGGTGAATCTCTAATAGCTCAGGTACAAATCAGTGCTTAGCAAAAAAAAAAAAATCCATCTTCTCTAGTATAGTTTCCAGCTTAGCAAAGAGTTTTGTTAAGCCACTTCTATACACAAGAAGCTGGCGATCTTCTTGGGAAAACAACGTAGAGCCTTTTCTGCCTGGGTGTTAGATTCTAGCCGTTGGTAGCATAGGGAAGGGTTTGGATAGGATGAGAGCTTGAAGAGCTGCCAACATTGGTAAGGTCCAGATCCTCACAAGCTAGGCTTGCTTTTGTGAATCACCTGCTTGCTTCACATTAGGTGACACACCGACTTTCTTCTATAATGACTGGGCCTCTGTTTCCNCTCCNCCAAAGTCTTGATTTCCTCATATCCTAAACCAGATTTACAAAACCAGGCACCTGCAATTCTTATGTGCCTTACAATATCACTACCACCCTCATGCAATGTCACTATTGCTCACCAACCTTGGGAAATACTACTGGTTCTAGAAAACCTCTGCTTACAATTTGTTTTTGGAGGCTTTCTGGAACACTTTCCTTTCCAAATGACTCTATTGAATTTCTTGATTGATAGATTTGAAAGAACATTAATAAAGCAGCCTCATCATTCATTATTAGTCCAAACCTCAGTTCAAGAGAAAACTTTGTCCCTTGGCCTGTTCTGTGATGACCTGGTAATCAATGTGACTGACATCTAATGTGGGCCTGCNTGTGCCTTAGCCCTCTGCTAAATGCAGGGAAGAACAAGAAGGCATGGTGCTTGCCCTCATTTTGTTATAGTCCAGGAGGGGAAAAGCCAATTACAGAAGCAATTTTTGTAAAGTGAGCTAAATGCCAAGTGAGTGGAAAAGCTAGTCTCCGGGAACCAATTCATGGCGTAGTCCCTTGCCAATGCTAATGGTCCACAAATATCTTCTCCTTTAGGAGCTGGGCTTTTAAGCCAGAAGCCTATGCATCAGTTCAAAAAAAATATTTATGCCTTTCTCATGAGCAGGGGAAAAAAGGACAGACACACCTGCCAGGGGAAGAGCTAATGAAGTTTATANAGATGTCAGTCACCCCAGGAGGATTGCTGGACAGAAGCTGGCAGAAGCTGCTGCTTAGGCAGTCCTTCTGTGGGTTAAGACATAATAGAAATAGAACTGCATTGTAGTTCTGCCACTGAGGACAATAGGAAAAGCTAAANAACTAGCATTAGGCCATATTCATAATCATTATGGGCATCTACACATACCAGGTGGGTAGGCAGAAATAGCCCTTGAACTCAAACGCACTTGACAAATCCCTTTCTGACACACATAGAAATTCTGTTTTAGTTTCAGTTCCTGTTGCTATGATAGAATATACTGACAAAGACAACTTAAGGAGAACAGGCTGTTTTAGTTCACAACTCCAGGTTGCAGTCTATTATGGCAGGGAAGTCAAGTCATTAGGAGTCATTATAGCCACAGCCAGAAGAAGACAACAATGGGCATAGGCTTGGTTTCTTCATGTCATAGAATAGTCCAGAATCCCTTGCCTAGGGAACGGACCTGCCACAATTAAGATGGGTCTTTTCATACCAATTAAAGATGTAATTAGGATAATCCACCACAGGCATGTTCAGCAGTCTGTCTCCAATGTAATGTTAGAGTTTTGTAAAGTGACAATTCTAACCACAAGAATCTTCCACACTTAGTGAAATCCCGTTTCCCCATCAAAATAGATCTCAAAGCCTAACTATCTGGGCCCACTGTCCACTACTTGTCTCATGATGTCAGCCCCTCCGATTATTCTATCTCTGTCCATTTTTGCACATCGCAGAACAGTCTTCCGGGAACCCAAATCTGACCATTCTATTTCCATGTTACATCCAGGCAAATGGCAGTGGGTGGGGGTTATCTTGGTTACATTGTTAATTGATGTGGGGAAATATATCTTCATTGTGGGTGGATCCATTCTCTAAGCAAAGATTGTGAGTATGACTCAATGGTAAAGTACTTGCCTTATACAGTTAAGGGCCTGCAATTGAATCTTTGGACCAATGGGATGGTGGTTTGTGCTTATAATCTTAGAGAATGAAAGGGGGTGTGGAGAAAGGCAGAGCCCTGGAAGCTCATGAGCCGCTAGCCTGGCTTACTTGGTGAAGGTCTAGGCAATCAGAAGTCCTATTTCAGACAAATGTGGAGAGCACGTGAAGACTATACACCTGTGGTTGCCTTCTGACTTTCACATCTGTGCTGTGCCCTGTGTACCTGCACCCATGTGGACACACATACACGCACACACACACACACACACACACACACACACACACACACACACACACACACAATTGTTTTTTGTCTATGACAGCTAAATTGGCAAAACAACATTCACAAAGCTAGGAGGATCTGCTTTGAAGAAGGATGCTGAAATGTGGTCTTAGACACTACACGAAGCTCATGCATAGGAAGATGATGCGGGGCAACAGCACTAGACTTCATGAGACACATTTGGGCTCAAGTATGGGAGTCATAGCATATTAACACATGACAGTAGCTGTGAGAACAGCCATGATTTCAACTGTACTTGCTTCTCCTTCCAGTCACACAGTGAAAACCTGACCCCCAGAACCTGAAAATGGGATTTTCTTCTGAGACATTAAGAGGTAACAAATTTAAAATGAGGACATAGGGCTGGGCCTCATTCCATGTAACTGATGACTTTATAAAAAAAGAAATAGCACACACCATGGAGGGAGGACCCCCTGTGAAGAAGAAAGAAGAGATGTGGCTGATGCTTCCACGGTCAAAGGATACCCAAATATCCAATAAACCACCTGAGGCTAAGCAAGCGGCTTTGAGTGGACACCACTCTCATGGTCTCTGAAGAAAGTAACCATGTCAATAGCTTGACTTCCATCCTTCAGAAAAGTGAGACAATATATCCTGGCTGGTTAATGCACTGTTTGTAGTACTTTGTTATGGCAGTCCTAGAAAATTAACAAATAGGTAGATGAGGCCATTTCAAGGGAAAATGTTAACTGAGGCATGCAGATGAGTAAGGCTAAGCCCCCTTGAAGCCACAAGGTAAAATGGCAGCTGTGTAGATTAGTTTTATGTGAGTGTGACACAAACTGGAGTCATTTGGGAAGAGGGACTCTCAATTGAGAAAATGTCTCCATGAGATTAGCCTTTGGGCAAGTCTATGAAGCAGTGTTTTTAAAAAAATTAATGATTGATGTAGGAGGACCCAGCCTACTGTGGGCAGTGCCACTCAGTCAGGAGTTGTATAAGAAAGCAAGCTGAACATTCCAGAGAGCAAACCATCAAGCAGATTCCTCTGTGGCCTCTGCTTCAGTTCCTGCCTCCAGGTTCTTGTCTTGAGTTCTTGCCCTGACTTCCTTCATGATGGATTGAAGCTGTAAGGTGAAACAACCCACCCCAGTTTCTTTTGACTATGATGTTTATCCCATCAATAGAAATCCTAAGACAGCAGCAAACCTAAGAAAAAACAGCCAGAAGGGTTGGGGAGGGGAAGCATACTGTGTAAGAGGGTAGAAGGCAGTAGAAGACAAGAGGAGAAGGTGACCATATGCAGAGTCTTTAGTAACTTGACAGCTAATGTCATTTTGGAAAGAGCACTGTTGGTAGACTGGGTCACAGCTGGGCTGGTGGAAGATGAGAAGAAACAGGCAGTGTAGACAGCACACAGATGCAGAGAGAAGGGAACTACTATTCCATAGAGCACATGGATTTTTGAACATGTAGAAATTTTGTCAGACACAGAAATCTTTCTAAGTCTGCTATGTGGATGTGGGAGCAGGAACATGTTAAGTGGATGGGAGAGTGGATGCATGGGTGGGTGTTAGAGGCATGGATGGACACATGAAGAGATGGAAAGGGATAGGCACATCAGGGTGGCTTTCNTAGAAGAAAGGTAATCCTCATTCACAGTGCAAGGNACTTATGACAATCAGCATGGTTCTGTGATTTAACAGGAGACAGTGTAGACTGTTTTTAACTCCTTTGACATTTTCCTACCTAGAATGCAGGGGAGCCGAGTTGGGGTTTTGCCATCTCTTGGCTCCCATGGCTGTTGCAAAACTTTCATCAAAATCCCCACCACAAAGATAATTTCTTGGCTGAAGATGAGGGGAAAAGATATTACAGGATTTGTTCTGTTCCTTTGGTAAGCAAACAGGGGTAAATTATCTCCTGGGAGCCGTGTAAGTCAGCCATGTGAGGCAAATTACAGCAGCTATGCAAGTGTTAGGATGCTTAATGTGCTGTTACTGACAATTGAGTGTAATATAAAGGTTTCCTTTTACAGTGTCATTATGCAGGCTGTCCTCTTGAAATCTTACATTTCTCTGCTGGAGTGAAAGGTAATTCTTCTGATGCTCACACTGTTTAGGGGACAACTTAAATTTGCAATAGTGATCCTGGAACAAAATAAAAGGTACCGTTCATATTATCTTCAAAGCATCCCTTGAAGCCAGCTCCCCTTCCTATTCTTATCCCTCCACTTCCCTCCATCAGGCTCTTCCTGCCTTTATTTTGGATAATCAGCTACCCACCATTCCAGGCACCATGACTNTAGAGAGAAACCACCACGTACGTGTGGTGATATTTCATTTGTGTTCCCTAATAAAATTTATCTGAAGATCAGAGGAAAAATGGGGCTGCCAGCCACTAGTAGTAAACAATAGTCTTGCAAGTTAGCACACGCCCTTAATCCATTTGGTTCTCTGTGACTCCAAGGTCACATGGGGAACTAGCAGTAGGAGGCGGTGGCACACGCCTTTAATCCCAGCATCAGCCTTAGAGTTCTGAAGATCCATGCAGACAAGACAGGAAGTGATGTAGCTTGGGAGGATAGGAAATGAGTTAGCAGATGGACAGGCATAAAAAGCCAGGTTAGACGGGAAGTCGCTCGCTTCCCTCCGCTTCGCTCCTTGGAAGTAGAGGCAGCGTTGGTGAGGTGAGGCTAGTGGTGGCTTGCTCCTAATTCCTCTGATCTCTNTCAGATTTTCACCCTTATTTCTTGTTCTGTGTGTTTATTAATAAGACTGGTTAGAAGTTCTTCTTACACATACGATGTTAGCTCACCTTGCAGAGCAAGCGGGTCAACCCTGTCCCACACATCTATAGCCAATAGGCTAATTTTCCTTACTACGGTTTGGCAGCGCTGGTCACTTGCCCATGAGCATTTATTGAGGGCTTTTGTGGTGGTTTGAGTGAGAACTGTGCCCCACAGCTTCATGCATTTACACTTGGTGTCCAGTGGGTGGTGCTGTTTGGGGGAGGTTATGAAACCTTTAAGAGGTGCAGCCTAGCTGGAGGAAGTATATGTCATTGGAGGTGGGCTTTGAGGGTTGTAGCTTCATCATACTTCCTGTTCTCTCTCTGTCTCTGCTCCCTTTTTGTAATTTTAAAATCAATTTTATAAGCTTTATTATAAAGCCTTGCAAATAAATAAAAACACCTTATACCAAATGAAGCAGACCCCAAATCTATACAACTCTTTGTTTCTTGCATATAGTTGAAAGTACGATCAGCCTGTATCGTAGTTATTTTTCTATTGTTGTGATAGACACACCATGAGCAGGTCAATTTATAAAAGGATGAGTTTACTTGGGCCTTGTTTACAGTTTTATAAGGTTAGAGTCCATGATCATCCTGGTGGGGAGCATGG
Organism: Neotoma lepida; assembly: GCA_001675575.1. Lineage (NCBI taxonomy): Eukaryota > Metazoa > Chordata > Mammalia > Rodentia > Cricetidae > Neotoma > Neotoma lepida. The sequence goes on from LZPO01027557.1 coordinate 124,468, forward strand.
CAGCCAGGCACTGGGAATGACATGGACTATTGAAACCTCAAAGCTGATCCCCAGTAATACATCTCCTCCAACAAGGCCACACCTCCTAATCCTTCCCTAATAGTTCCATCAATTGGGGACCACATATTCAAATACGTGAGCCTATGGGCCACCACATAGCCAGCCAGCTTCCTGCTCCTTTAGGCATGCCATGCCTACTCCACTGTTATGGATTCTAGCCCTCTGGAACCCAAAATAGACTCCTTCTTCCTTAGTTGCTTTTGGCCATGATATTTTTATCACTGAAACAGAAAAGTAAGCAATACAGCTTTCCTGTGCACCCAGTGTTAAACCAAGCTCCGGCCTCCAAAGACAGCAAAGACCAAATTTGTGCCTCAGTTCACACTCTCTTGAGGTAAAGAAGATGGAAAAAAAAAGTGAATTGTAACTCAATATGCAACATGCTAATGTAATGACAGTCCTGGTTTTAATGGAAATAGACTTGCATGTCCCTGGTCCTGGAGAGTAGAAGAAATTGTAGGACCCTAGAAATGAGAAAATAATCAAAGACTGTGGGAAAATGACCTATCAGTTTCTTGTGTCTGTGGCACCAATTCTGCCATTTAGATGGAACAACAGTGAGCCACAGACACCCATGGTGTGTGACAGCAACCCACCAGGAGGTGGAGTTTGGACATCAGATCAAATTGGGTTTTTCAGCTTTAAATTCCTCATGAACCATCTTCTTTCCTGAAAGTCTTATCCTGCAGAACCCACCCTCTCAATTCCTCTCAGATTAGTGTTCACTTAGTTTCAGATGTTTGGTTTATTAGTATGTGAACCAAAGTCTGTAAGGCTGTCTCCAGGATCAGCACCTAGGACGGCAAACCTAGGGTGGGTTTCTCTTCTTAAAGGGGAGAAATAGATAGCGAATCTACTTACGAGCTCACCCATTCATCCAAGGGATAGCTACAGAGTTCCCATTGTGTCAGACACCATAATAGGTGCCACCAAGGCCAAATTGATAAATGGACATGTTCTCAGTTATGAGGTTTATAGTAAGTGAAAGGACATATGGATACAACACGGGTAAGCAAATGCACCAACAAGAAGATCTACATTCTATGTGTTATGAGGAAAGCAAGAGGAGAGAATGAAAGAGAAAAACAGAGTCTAGATAGGGGGCCCAAGAAAAATCTCTCTGAGGACAGAACAAACAAAATGGGTCTTTAAGGGTAAGGAGGTGACAGATGGACACTGAGTGACTAGGGACGATGGCACAGCATGAACAAATTGATATGTAATAAGAATTAAATGCACATCAGCGTAAATGAAGCATCATAGACAACAAAAAAGCAAAGGTCAAGTTACAGAGACCATTAATTTTGATGGAAGAAGTTTGAACTGCTCATACACAATTGTCCTCATTAGCATAAAAGAGACCTTGGGGAGCAAGACCAGAAGTGAATCATGTGAAGCTGTGGGGTAGACTGTCTAGAAGGACGAACACCCTGGAGAATGCTGTTCTGAAGAGTTGAGAGAAACTGAGGCCTTCCAACAAAAGGGAAGAGTAGGCAAGCCAGAAGCAGACTCATGGAGATCAGGAGAGAGTCCAGGAGAAGAGTTTCAGGAGAGACAAAGCCCACCACATCACACAACTGTTCTCCTGACTTCTGAGGGTGATTCTCTGATCAACCCAGAGACAGCCGAGAAGGTATTCAAAACCCCAGACCTGCTCTGCTGTAGCTTAGCAGCCCTGCTCCTTGGGTATTGGTTTTCGCCCTGGTGGTCACATGCCTGACCAGAAACTGGAGGCACCCCAACACCGCTACCCAAAAGGGAAAGAAATGTAAATCAAAAGTCATCTGATCTGAACACCTCTGGAGGTAAGTTTGGTCTGTAAAGGTCACATTTGTTTAGGACCCAAGAGGGGATTTCAGATAAGACTCTAGATCCTGTGTGAGATATTACCAGACTCCCTTGTTCTGTTCAGGTGTGTGAATGTGTGGTGACCACTCCTGTTTGTCTTTTCTATGTGTCTCTCTGTATGACTGTCCCCCTGTGGGTTTCTCTGTCAGTTCTGTTGATTGGAGAAAGAGATCTAAAACAGAAGGTGGACTGAGCCATCCTGAGACCACAGCCACAGCTGCATCTGAGGCAGTGTACTGGCAGGGTCACAGGCCGTACCAGCTGCCCACGCACACTGGGGTGCCCCACACCTGATGGTGACTGTGGCTACACTNCAGCTGACTGCTGCTGTTGGTGGTGTTGCCCACAGCTCCAGAGCCAGGGCTATAGCAACCAGTTCCCTGTAGTAACCAATGACTTTCTCTGGTGTGAGACTCCCTCTCCCCTCTTGTCTTAAGACCTATGCCCCCTTGTTGGGGACCTGAATCCTTTTCATCCAACCAGGTCACCCAGGGAAACCCAAAACATCTGCCTGTTCTCTCAACCCTGCCACAGGAAGAAGGAAATGATACCTGGAGCTGCATTCTCCCCTGCCTGCTCTTAGCAGCTGATTGGGCTGGGAAAGGAGGAAGTAACCCCCCCCCCAAGTACCACCTGGGGGAAAAGTGGAAATTCAACTCCTTTCCTGTTCACGATCTATGTTGCCTTCGCTCAGTGACTTGTATAATTGGAAGACCCAAACNCCTCTACTATCAGAGAAGCCATAGGTCCTTGCTTGTTGGAAAATATTTTAAGGTTAAAGGGTGTTGGAAGGTTCCCCCCTGCCCCCCAACACCCCCAACATTATTGGGAGGGTTAAAAGCAGCAGCCAGGAGACCTACTAGCTAATTCAAAGTAACTCAGGTCACTCAAGGACCTGATGAATCACCTGCTGGGGTTCTGGAAAGACTGTGAGACATAACGGGTATTTACCCCCACAGACCCAGATGTTCCCCTGAAAATCAGCCTCTTAACTCCTTTGCACAGGAAATGAGGCTGCTGGGAGGTGGTGGGCCAATGCCTGGGCTGAGTCTGGCTTTCAGCAGGCTTCCTGGGGGTTCTGTACCTGCTGCTCTAAGGTAGGAGGGGAGGGTAAGGAAGTGCTCTGGAGTGCATGCGTGGGTAACTTTTAAAGAAGGAAAGGAAGTCATGAGGAATGAGTGAAAGAAGGTGGAGAGAGAAAGAGAGGGAAAAAATAATTGATAGAAAGAGGAAGACTGTGAAAGGGAAAGGAAGAGAGAAGAGAAAGGGGGAGAGAGAAAGAAATGGAGAGAAAATGCATGGAAGAAAGGAAAGAAGACACAGGTCAGATACTTGGTATCAGTCTCTGTTTACCTGGTCCCTTAGCTGACCATCTTACTGTAAGCATCAGCCAGATCATTGATTCTTATTCTGCTCAAGTTAACAATGAGACCCTGCATCCTCATCTGCATGGCCAACTAAACTACTGGTGCCTAGGACCAAATACGTCCTCCCAGAACAGGATGAGTCAATGATTTGACTCACTCAATAGAACCAATGGGGAATGTGAAGGGAAAGACAGTACAGAGGTTCCTCCATCTTGTAGTCCTGCTGCGGCCATTTCAGGTTTAACTAGGATTTGNTCTCCTTGATGGAGAATCTGTGGAAAATTACCCAACTCTATTCTAGGAACCTAAGGTCAGAGTGCCCCAGCTAACTCACCTTAGTTTCTGTTAGGTTGCCTGNTTGTGCAAACCTCCCCCTCCAGCTGACCACTTAGCTTCTGCCAAACTCCCTTACACTTCCCCAAACTACTGATCAAGATGTCAGGATGTGGTTTCTGCCTCCAAACACCCTGTGTTCTGGACACTTGGGGCTATACTTAGGTGCCTGAATACCTGTGTATAGTCCCAGCCAGCTGGAATAAAGACTTTCAGTTGGCTATAAACTGTGTTTGAGTGGTCATTTCTGGTGGGCGCTCTGTAACACCTTGCCTCTTGGGGAGGAAATAAAGATATTACGTGTAGCATCCATTTACTTTCATGTGTATACTCTTACAGCTCCCAACCATACATGCTCAAGGACTACTTGTCAAATGACTAATAATAAAAAGGTTAGAAATGATGTAATTAAGGATAAGGACCAATCTTTACTTTTATTTATGTATTTATTTTAGTATTATTATTTTTATAGCACTTGAAGTCCAGACTGACTTTAAACTCACCATGTAGCAGAGTCTGACTTTGCAGTCCTGATCATTTTACCTCTAGCTCCAAAGTGCTGGGCTCACAAGCCTGTGCCACCATACCCGGCATTAGTCTCCCCTTCGTTTGGATCCTTGATATTTCTATGAAAGGATATTGAGTGCTCACTAAATATTTAGTAAATGCTTGTGAAATTGGGGTCTTAGTGGAAAAGTGAGCAAGCTCCAGATACAATCAAGTGTCACCTCATATCTCTGTCTTTGAGAGGTAGGCACTTTTAATGAGGCTGTACTGACTTTTAGATCCCCCTGAATCTGGGCAGCAAGCCATGGGTGGTGGTGTACATTTTCAATTATAGCACTTAGGAGGAGAGGCTTATGATTGGCATAGAGAGTTTCAGGCCAGCTAGAGCTACATAGTGATGCCTTGTGTTAAAAAACAATCTGGGCCACAGAGGTGGGATTGTTTGTCACCTCTGCTCCTGTCTCTTGAGAGAGCTGAGAGCCTGCATGTGCTGACTTTTTGGGAGTCTCTGAGTTTCCACCTTCTGCATGGAATTCATTAAAAGGTAAGTAGAGAGTTCTGATCAAAAGACACATGCAACAGATTTGGCTCTCAAAGCATTTTTGCAAATTTAATATGGTCATAAAATAAGTAGTTGTATGTTTGGCTCCATTAGAGGTTTAGAGAAAAGTAAAGTACCTGTGACTTGATGATGATAGACTAGAAGTCTTATTGGTGGCAAAAGAATCTGTCAATCATCCTATTTAGAAGTTGGGGCTTTGTCCCTTCCTATAGTTCTTTCTCTTTCCTACAATGTGCAATTCACAGTCACAGGCTTCAGCGTCTCCCTGTCCTTCTGGAGTCTGGTTACTTCAAGGATACTTCTCAGCCTCAGAAGCTTAGGTAAACATTCAAGGAAGAGCTTTCCTAGGACAGCAATAGTCATTGTGGANTTTGTTCCATCTGAAATTTAGCACGATGCTTTTCTTTGTCCACAGCAGCTTCTAGCGGGTTTGAATGTATAGTTTTGGTCCAGCCCTGTCTACTGAGATCATAAATTCTTTACACTGACCAGCCTGGACCTGGAAGTCACATGACCTGATTGGAATGCCATGTCCAATTCTCTCTGGAGTGCAGGTTGTCTTCCCTCTCCTTGCCTTAGGTTGTTCATTGGCAGAGGGGAAAATTTGTTATAAAGATTCAATAATATAGCATGCTGGTTATTATTTTATTTGAAGAATGTTATAGCACACAAGCAGCTGGCTTTTATCAGTGTTCACTAGTTAAATTTTACTGAGAAATCAAGGCGCAGGCAATCACTGACTTGAAAACTGTTCCTTTTTTTAAAAATCAATTGAGAATTCAGTCATGCATAGACTGTTGTGTTCACACCCACCCCAAACATATGCTTTTTTAAGTGTGAATGAATTTCCACACATAAATCAAGGGGCAGATTGAAGTTTGACTACAGTTTAGCACTAAATCCCCACCAGTACATCCTATGCTGACACACTGTATATTTATTTGTAAGTGAAAATCGTGTAAAGTCAAACCAGTCATTAAATGAGACAAGAAAACATTGAATCAAATGGTTTCATGATTATTTTGGAAGTGCCTGGAGGAGTGAAGGCAGGTTTGGTTTAAGGAGGAAGTTGTAGGTAGTTACTGGAGAGGGTCCTCAGAGAAACTCTTGTGTGTTCTCCAAATGTTCTTAAGTGTTGACACCTTGCATCTTAATCCTGCTCTATTCCCATCAAACCCTAAAGCTGCCTTCTGTGATACACACTCCCCAACCAGAGTCAGTTTTGTTCCTAGTGATGCCAAACACTTATTTTATCTCATAATTTGGCAGAGTTGAGTAAAGTTGTTATTCCTCAAGGAATAAAAANGATGAAAAGGGAACAAAACAAACATAGACTTTAACTAAGGCCAAGGCAGGAGAAATGGCTGTGGTGGTTTGAATGAGAATGGCTGCCATAGGCTCATAAGTTTGATGCTTGGGCCACAGTTGGTATTGGATTAAAAGGTGTGGCCTTGTTGCCTGATGTATGTCCCTGGAGGTGGGCTTTGAGGTTTCAAAAGCCCATGCTATTCCCAGTTAGTTCCCTCTCTCTGCTTCCTGCATGTGGATCAGATGTAAGCTCTCAGCTACTACTCCAGCACCATGCCTGCCTGCTTGCTGCTGCATTTCTCACTGTGGTGGTCAAAGACTATAATCCTCTGGAACTGTGGACCCCCAAATTAAATACTTTGTTTTTTAAGTTGCCATGGTCATGATGTTTTGCCACAACAAAAGAAAAGTAACTAAGACAATGGCCCAGTGGTTAAGAGCTTTTGCTGCTCTTGTAGAGGACCAGGACTCAGTTCCCTGCACCCAAACTGGATGGCTTATCACTCACTGGTAATTCCAGTTCCAAGGGACTGGACACCCTTTTCTGACCTCCATAGGCACTTACACATATGCAGTGCACATATA
>LZPO01027557.1:149342-161396 GCA_001675575.1 Neotoma lepida
TGCCATTTGTTCTTTTACTTAGAAGCCTCACCCAAGGGGGCACTCTGCTCTATCCAGGACTTTCTCTGTAGGGAACTCTAGCTGGCTGCCCTACAGGGGCTTCCCCATTTCATTTCTGCTGCCTACTCCGAGCACCTGCTTTGATTACGCTTTCCTTACCTGACTCTTTCTCTCTCCCCCTCNCTCCTCCCCTCCCCCCTCCTCGCTCTCACTACTCTTTGACTTTGGTTTGAAATATACTTAATAAACTCATTCTTTCAAAACCCAAAGTATGGCTATTGTAGATCATTCTCTGTACTTCACAGAACAGTGATGTGTGGTACATGTGTGCAGTGTGCATATGTGTATACTGAGGTGCACACACACACAGGAAGATGTCAGGTGTGTGCTTTATCACTTCTTGCATTACTCCTTTGACATGTGGTTTCTTAGTGAACCTAGAGTGAGCCTGGCTAAAAGAAAACCCCAGACTCCTCTGTCTTCACTCTCTATAACATGGGGGCTTACAAGAACATACATGGTGTATTCATTTGCTTTCTGTTGCTGTAATAAAACATTGACCAAATGAACTTGGGAGCAAAGGGTTTGTTTGAGTCCAGGTCACAATCTGACACTGATGGCAATCAGGACAGGAACTCAATGTAGGGATCTGGAGGCAGGGACTGAAGCAGATGCTCTGGAGGAACACTGCTTACCGTCCCTATATACCCCGGGATCACCTGCTCAGGGCTGGCACCACTCTAGTGAACCAGATTCTCCCACATTAATCATGAATCGAGAAAATGCCCCACAGACTTGCTTACATCAATCTTGTGAAGCTATTTTCTCAATTGAGTTTTCCTCTTCCCAGATNGCCGCAGCCTTTATGTAAGCTGACAAAACAAGCAAACAAATAAATAATTGACCCTCATAGATAACCACTTCAAGCTTTTTACTTGAGTGCTGCTAATTTCAAACACAGGTCTTTGGACTTAAACACTGAGCCCTCCTCCTCGCCCATATACATGCTCCAGATGGATCTACTTGTCCTCAATATCACAAGTTCATGGTATTACCACCAGCATGGCAGCTCAAATTCTGTAAATCCCATTGAGCAAATGAGGAAACAGTAAAGAATCTACCCCTATCCATCTAGACCTCATGCCAAGTGAAACTCAATACAAAATGCCTCTAGATCTTGGGGGTAGGTGTTGTGAATGTCAGGCAGTTTCAAGTCAAGAAAACATACAGATACACAGGGCTTGAATCAGCTGTAGACTTAAGCATTTTCTGCCTCTTGAATTATGATTCAGAGTAATTCTTCTGTTTATTTCAGTATTAATCCCTGACACCCAACCAGTTCCAGTAACAACTTTGTACATGTGCCAAATTCCATTTCAAAGACTAAAAAAACCAATTGGTTTTTACTCAGTAAGGCATTATTCTTATTTTATGAAGATGAAAACTGAGATTCAGAGACATTAAGTATAACAAATAATGTTAATAGCAGGTATAAAAATCACATAACCCTGATACATCATGTTGGATAATACAATCTCCATAAATTTGGGTTTTGCACACTATTTTTATTAGAAGATTGTCTAGAATAATTTTTTTCTTCAGTTCCTCAAAAGGGCCGTCTGATGCAGGAAAAGAATTAACCAAAGTACTGTAAATAATATTAAAATAAAAACAGAACCAACATAGAACTGATTGAAGATAGCTGAGATAACAGGAAATTTATGATGTACAAGAAGTAGGAGGTTGGCTGACTTGTGAATGGATTGGTAAACAGGACTTGAGTTTGGGTACCAATGTTTCTTTGGTCTTTTCATCAACTCATTTTTCATACTAGAAGACATTATCATCAGAACTGAAAATCAATACTGTGTTACAGAAAAACAGATTCTATATAAACAAATACAGCAAGCATAAAGAAGAAGCAAAGATGATCAGTCACGAGAGGTGAGACCTTTTCTGGTCAATAGTCGATTCACTCACTGCATTTTAATTACTTTCTCAGAGGAAAGATGATCATGTACATTCTGATTTAAAAGGAGAGATGACCGGCTTGCCAGGAAGCCAGGTTTGCTGTCTGTAGACCTTCCCCTCTCTTTCTGTCCCCCAGACCCAATCCCATAATCTAGTCCCGAGCCCTGCAACAGAACACCAGCTGCAGCCTCCCTTACCCTCTGCCCACATGTGGTGTGGATTCCACAGATAATTCACTCCTGACCTCCTCCCTCCCCTACTTGTTCTGTATCCCAGCATCCAACACCATCAGGCATTCCCTGTGAACATACCAACTGAACAGGCCAGTAAAACAGGCAGCACATAGCCATCACAACTCTGAAAATCCAGAGAAGAAACAGAAGCCAAGGAACAAAACACCCACCCAATGACAAAACCAGAAATCAGCACCTAGACCTATAATCATCCCAAACCCAGATGCCTAGACTCAAGTATAAGAACACAATCAATAACAGCCAGGGCAATATGTCTCCACTAGAGCCCCGCTATCCTACCACAGTGGGCCCTGAACATTCAACATAGCTGAAGCATAAGAAAAATACCTATGGTGAAGATTATAGAGGTCTTTAAATAGGAAATGAATAAGTCTCTTAAAGAAAGCCAGGAAAACACAAACAAATAGTTGGAGAAAATGAATAAAATCCCTTAAAGAAAACCAAGAATACACAGTTGAAGGAAATGAACAAAACTGTTCAAGACCTGAAAATGGAAAGGGAAGCAATAAAGAAAACACAAACAGAGGGAATTCTGAAAAAGAAAAATTTAGAAATGCAAACAGGAACTACAGAGGCAAGCTTCATCAACAGAATGCAAGAGATGGAAGAGAGAATCTCAGGCACTGAAGATACAATAGAAGACATGGATGCATCAGTCAAAGAAAAAAATGTTGACTCTAAAGAATTCCTGACAACACATGTAAGAGAACTGGAACACTATGAAAAGACCAAATCTAAGAATAATAGGAATGGATGAAGAAGAAGAATCCCTGCTCAAGCAAGGGGCTGAAAACAGAGACAGAAAACATTTTCAACAAAATCATAGAAGAAAATTTACCTAACCTAAAGAAGGAGATGTCTATAGAGGTACAAGAAGCTTATAGAACACCAAATAGACTGGACCAGAAAAGAAATTCCCCTTGTTACAAAATAATCAAAACACCAAACATACAGAACAAAGAAAGGGTATTAAAAGCTGCAAGGGATCTGTCCTGCTGCCTGAGACCATGTTGATGTCTGTGATCTGTGCTGGCACCAGGGACTAGGTTGATGTCTGTGAAACTATGTTGATGTCCATGATATATGCTGCCACTGGAAACCATGTGGAAGTCTATGATCCCTGCTGCCGCCTGCTGCTATGGGCAAGGAAGCTTCTTTTGCAATGGTATCTATGACTGCAGACTCATATTGAGAATGANAGATATTGAAGGCTTCTGTGAAACACCTCCTCCCACCCCAAGAAACAGTTCAGACAGGAAGCTATTGAAGATGGCCCTTAAAAATTGTGATAAAGGTGCTAAAGTGTAGTCTTCACAGNGGATATTAGCTGTTAAGTAAGTGATAATCAAGCTACAATTCATAGACCCAGAGAGCTTAGGTGAAGAGGAGGGTCTAGGGGAAAAGCATATATCTCCCTGGGAAGGAGAAATAGATTTTACAGGTGGACTGGAGGCAGGCGGGGAAGGGAGTGGAAGGGATCAGGGGGCACTTGGGGGGTGATCTAGAAACCTAACGGAGTGGAAACTTTCTGAAATCTGTAAAGGTGATCCTAATGAGGACTCCCAGTAATGAGCGACATGGAGTCTGAACTGGCCATCTCTTGAAGCCGGGCAAGGCTTCCAGTGGAGGGACTGGGTTGCATTCAATTGAGTTGTTGACCAAAGGGGTCNCTTGGAAATCCCCAAATAATCCAGGCTGACGCTACAACAAAGAGTTGCTCTCTGCAGGCTGACAGAGGGTCCCCATTGCCAAGGACAGCACCCACACAACTCATAGAGAAGTCAAGCTGGAGCTACATGGAGCCTTTACCCCTGTGTTCTAGTATCTTTGATGCAGAAGCTACCCTTCAGGCTACCAAAAGAGAAATCTGGACACCAACAGAGCCACAAAACTTTTGATCTACAATCTGTCCTGCCTGTAAAATATGCTAGGGCAATGGTAGCACACAACTTGTGGGAGTAGCCAACCAATGTCTGATCTGACTTAAGGCCCACTCCACCAGAAAGAACCCATACATGACACTCCTCTNACAAGAACCAGAGACTAGACAGCATAGTGACCTATGGTAAAACCAAATACTACTGGCCTTAAAAAGAATCATACTCATAGATCAGTGGCTTATCTAGTCGTCATCAGAGTGTCATTCTCTAGCAACATATGGGAACAGATGCAGAGACCCACAGCCAGACATTATGTGGAGAGAGAGTCTAAACTGGAGGCCTCCATCAAATCTCTCTCCTCAGAGTTCAGGGAATCTCATGGAAGAGCAGAAAGATTGTAAGAGCCAAAGGGGATGGAGGACACCAGAACAAGGCCATCTGAATCAACTAAGCAAGGTGCATATGAACTAACAGAGACTGAAGCAGCAAGCACAGGCTCTACCTGGGTCTACACCAGGTCCTCTGTGTATATATTATAGTTAGCTTAGTATTTTTATGGGACTCTCAACTATGAGAACGAATGGGTCTCTTGACTCTTTTGCCTGCTCTTGGGACTCTTCCTTCTGGTAGGTTGCAATGTCCAATTTTCGATATAAAAATTTTTCTTCATCTTATTATATTTTATTTTGTCATGTTTTNTTGTTATCTCTTAGAAGCCTGTTCTTTTCTAATGAGAGACAGAAANGGAGTAGATCCAGAAGGGAGGTGAGGGGAAGAGAGGTGGAGAGGAACTGGGAGAGTAGATGGAGGGGAAGCGATAATCAGGATATATTGTATTAGAAAAGAATCTATTTTCAATTTTAGAAAAGAAAAAATCACTTGGTGATTTCATGCTCTCTGTCTCACTGAAAATCTTACAAAAGCCAATAGACATGACTCAGAAAAGACCCAGACATCTTGACCANTGGATGAGTCTAATTTCTCTGGACCTCTTCCTCATACTTTAGATGAGAGTGTTAGGCTGGGTAACTCCAGCCAGCAAGAAGCAACTAAAACACAATCACCCCCAAAATAACAAAAATCTGGATGCATTTTTTTTTCTAGCTGAAGTTGTGTAATGACTAGTCAGTTATAACCTTGTGGCCTATGTTAATAAAACTCAATTAGGCAAGGCCTCCAAACTCCCCAAATGAATAAAATTGGAAATATTAAAAAATGATTCATGCTATGATTTTTAAAATACCAATATTCTACGGAAAAATGAAAATAAAATTTAATTCAGATAGAGCAAAATTTTATCTGCAAAGTTTTCACAGTTCAGCTGTTTTGCAGAACAGGAGCTTCCANATTGACAGACAACAATTTTTCGGTTTTTGTGGACATCTTAGAAATAAGAAACATTCACTTGTCTAGACTCACAGAGGAATAAAGCAGCCTGAAAAGAGATGGCTAAGGGCAGGCAAGACGGCTCATTGAGTAAAGACGCTTGCTGCTAAGCTTGACAGTGTGATTTCTATCAATGGCACCCACATGGAAGAGAGAACCAACTCCCAAAAGTTGTCCTCTGACCTCCACNTGCATGCCATGCACCCACACACACTCTCATTCTNGCCCNCTCTCTCTCTNCCCCTCNTNCACCNCATAANNCCTNAATAAATGTAATAAGAATTTATTATGAGATAGATAGGCAACTTTTATATATATGAGCCTCTGTTTTCTTAGGAGCCACTATTTTGGAATTATTAAAGACTATCTTCTTTGGGCATACCATTGAAGATCTCATAATCAACCCAAATCTATAAAATATATATCTATTGCCTTGACACAAATGCAGTTCCTGGGATGCTGCGTATCTGGACTTCCTGACCCTAGCACTTCAGTGGAGCTTAATTGCTTAGTTTCATCTTATTAGCTGGTCCCATTGTTGTCCATTAATAAATAACCAGCAATAGAGTCACTTTCTAGGGTGAAATGGGAAGACGATTTTCAACCTTGTCCAGACAAACTTTAATTAACCTCAGCTTCCATCACTGTTTCTTTCTTTGCTTAGCTTTTACTGTTGGTCACAAAGGCACTGCAGACNGAATGTTGGCAAAAATTGATCCCCTCTTGGGGGGCTGGTTTCACACAAATGTTCTTAAGTCATTTCAATTTTTTCTGAAATATTCAAGATGCTTAGGATATGTAAGAGCACCCTAATAATGGTGACCACCGTATTTCATAAGATGTAGATTTTTTCCCCCTCATGGTCTAACACTTCCCAAATCTTTACCTTAGAACTAATGATCTCAGAATCGTGTCAGCCATGGGGCAGTTGTAGGGTTAATGACAATGTCTTTGAGTGTGTTTTAATTCCTAGTGGCATTACCAGACAATTTTAATCCTTTGATGTCTCCTTGAGTCTGCCCATCATTTAAGGACNGTCTGAGCAAGCGAAGAGCATTGTGCANNCTGTCTGANAGTTCTCATTAACACTGACAAGGATTCTCTGCCTGGCCAGATTTTAGTCAATGCTCCTGAACTTCCTCCTGAACTTGTCTGTACTTCTTGATAAAATTCTGTTTTAACAGGAAACCACCCAGGGTCTTTCAGCGTGTACCAGTCATTCTCCACATCTGGTCATNACAGATTGGGATTCTTCATCCTCCACTATCCCCACCTGGTGTCTGACCACTATGACCTACTTTCAGCCTGAGTCCTGTCAGCTCACTTCAGCAGAAATACTCAGAGATTTATTCTTAGANATTTTCCANCCCCAGCCCCTTGGATATCAATCCCTATTTATCCATTCTGTGTTAAAATTAAGTCCATCTCTACCTAGAGGTCTCCCTTCCCTTATTGTAACAGTGGATAAAATCTGATTGTAATCCACCATTTGCGTGTCATTATAATTTGGCCATAACCTCTGTTGAGTATAACAAAATAATGTGCTATGGGTGCCAACAGCCTTGCAGAAAGTTCTGAAGTAATCCTGGAGCATTGCTTGAAAAATGGATATACCCTCATCACTCATGACAGCACAGAGGAAGTTACAATAAGGAAAACTCAGATATCCCCAAGTGAGNTGGTGAATGACTTGAATGATTCAGGGATTTAACTTTTCACATGTTAACTTTTATGTCCAAATTAGCCTCNATGATCTCTTTTAACAAACCTCAAATAAAAATCCAAACACAACATGAAAACACTATGTATTGTGATTTATTTATTTATTTATTTATTTATTTATTTTTGGTTTTTTGAGACAGGGTTTCTCTATGTAGCTTTGGCGGTGCCTTTCCTGGAACTCACTCGGTAGCCCAGGCTGGCCTCGAACTCACAGAGATCCGCCTGCCTCTGCCTCCCGAGTGCTNGGATTAAAGGCGTGCGCCACCACCGCCCGGCTGTACTGTGATTTATTGCTATTATTTTTTTGTTTACCTAAAATACTGATGTATTTTTTTGAAGATAGGATCTAGCTATGTAGCCCATACTAGCCTCAAACTTGCTATGTAGTCCAGGATATCACCAAACTTCTGAGCCTCCTGCCTCAACCTCTGAAGTTCTGTGACCATAGGTGAGTACCCTCACGCTCAGTTAGTCTGTCTAAAGTCTTGATAGCATAAAGTGAGTTTCAACTTGGAAGCCGTATGTAGCAGATCAGTAGTGCCCCCTTAAAGGGCAAACCTGAGGAGCACCCTGAGATGGTGTCTGAACTCCATGCACAGGGAGTCAGATGTCAGTACAAACACTGGGAGAAGAGGACATCTCTGCTGCTTTCCTGCTTCAGCACCTCCCTAGGACACTACTCTTTGTTCTTCTTTTAATATTTAGTTAAGAATAGAAACATAGTTTATTATCTTTTCTCTTAAAAAGGCAGAAGAAACTGAGCTTTTAAAAAAGAAAGTAAAAAGCATATTTGCTTTATTTTTCCCCCCAGAAAAACAAAATCTGCACCTTTGGCCTCAACTGCATGTCCAGGCACAGTATGTATGGGATGGACTTCAACGAGCTAGGACTCAAATTTAACTTGGTGAATTTTTGTTGGCTAAATTTGTGAACTTCAGCCCTCACTTACACTGCTATCACTTATTCTCCTGTCTGTTCCCCCAATGCTCAAGTATCCCACCTCTTCCTCCATCCTTCAGGTCACAGCTTCAGGGCCACACTTCAGANGCCTCCCTGACTACTGAATGTAAATCAGCCACTCTGTGGATGCTTCTCAGACCTTTTCCTTTCCCTGCATATGTCACAGTTGCAGTTATTTCCTTTAATGGCCTTGCTCGTGAGAGGGTACCTGTGTGAGTTTCCCTTTGCTGCTGTAACAAATGACTGAAATTTAGCGAGCTGAAATAACATAAACCCATCTTGCAGTACTGATGGTCAGAAGTCTANGACTGGTGGCAGCTGTCATCTGTAAGTTTCAGCAAATATTTCCTTGCTTTCTCAGAATTTAGAAGCTGTTTGCATACTTTGGCTCATGAGCATGTGTCCTCCTTGCTTTCATTTACATATCCCTTTCTCTGACTTCTGTCTCCTGCTTAGAAGGAACCTTGTGGTTAGATCAGGCTCCTCCCCCTCCCATGCTCCAGGATAAGCAANGTTCTTCATTCGTTCACATCTAGAAATTCCCATTTGCCATATAATGGAATGTGCTCACAGGTTCATGGATTAGCACGTGGACATCATTGAGGGTGAGTATCCTGCCTATTATGGCATTTTGTTGATGGTAGAAATGGACCATGCTTCTCCCCTTGCATTATACTACAGATGCTGCCCTAGAACAGACACTAGATCAATGATCTCTTCTGTTGCTNTATTTAAAAGTAAATAACAACCCATTGCACGAGTTACTAAAAACAACCAATGAGTGTGGATGGTTTGTTCAGAAACTCCATGCTTCAGAAGCATTTCTTAAGCAGATGGGTAAGAAACACAATGTGTGCCTGGAGGCCGGGGTGTGAGGGATCAGAGACGCCTTTGGTATGCTTAAGCCTTCTTCTGTCTCTCTCAGAAGTGCAGGGTGCTTTTAGCCTTTCCTTCTGTCTCTATACTTTGACCCCCCAGCCTCCTGGATGCCATGACCTCCTGGATTCCTCTCGTCTCTCCTTTAGTCCTTCCTAGTTTGCTTTCTGGGCACCACTCTTCTAAATACCTATGGTCCAGGACCCCTTGTCATCTTTAACCTCACCCTCTTCTAAATGATCCCCCAGGCCTGTGGCTTCAGCACTGTTTGCTGCTGAGATTCCAAATGTCTCCAGCCATGGCTTCTCCTATAGCTCCTCCAAACCACACATCTAGCTGCTGGCTTGATGTCCTCACCTGAATGTCTAATATGATTCCCAGTNTTTGAGCGTCCCAGAAGGACTTGTTCATACTCTCAGGCCCAACTACGTTTCTTCTCTCAGGTACCTGCATCTCCGCAAAAGACAGCGTCACCAGCCAGCTCAAATTCTTTTCCTAGACCNNCTGCATCTCACTCTCTAGTACATTCTGTTGTTTCTGTCAAAGCCATGCCCTAATCCATCTATTTCNCACCACCTCTGTCCAGCACCCAATCCATACCTCCATCACCATCAGCTATCGTCCTTTGCCGACAGGTTTCTTTGCTTCCAGACNTCCATCACACTTACACTTCTTCTTCACCCAGAAGCTGTTGTGGTCTTTCAGCCCGTTTTATGGACTCCTTCTGNCTTTCCAGGGTCCCTGTGATGTTCTCAAACTGAGCAAGTGTTAAAATATCAGAGCCTTTGAATATGCTCTTTCCTCTCTGTCAACTCTTCCATGGTACCTCACATAGCTGGGAAGTTGCACTTTCTGGGGTNTCAGAGAAAAAAGTAAATATCCAATGAAGGTATATTAACCCACTATTCAATGCAGCCACCCCTTGGTTGCATTGTATGACAGTGCCCCATTCAGTTTTTTTGCTTGTCACAACCCTGACAGCTGTATGCTTAATTGTACACTGCAAATTTCCTCCAGTAGGGTAGGAACTTATGAAGACAGGGAACTTTTCTATCTTATTTGCCACTGTATATGCCTCATACACTATAGGTACTCAAAAAAAATATTGTTGTCTCACTNACTAAAAGACCAAATCATTTGATAAGACAAAATTCCCAGAGTTTACCAAATATATGAACCCAGTCTGTTTTACTTTGGAAAAGATCTGCTTGGTGTCCTGACTACCAAGAATCTTAAGAAATGGTGCATCCTGAGAGTGACTTGGGATGGTGGTGGAGTTGAACTGTCCTTGCTGCCACAAAACCCAGGCTGTGTGCCAGCAATAGGATGTCTGATATTGCCTCTTCCTTGGTGCTTCTGATAGTCAATGTAGCATCAATACTGTTAAGTCCTCAGTTTACTAGAGAGCAGCCCCATCTCCTAGGCAGCAAGAAGACCCCATATTGGCCCTTTCACTACAAGGAGCCCAGCATCCCTCCTCAGAATCCAAGGGAGGGGCTTAGGCTAGGCATCAGGTATACATGACATATCCTACACCCATGTTCAGTTCTGTAGCTATTGTTTGGGAATGTGTCTCTGTGTGAATGTGTGGGCCAAGGCATTGCTTCCAGGTCTNAGAGTCCAGGTCCAAGAGGGCCAGCAACAAGTGAAACAAAAGAGAGAAATTTATTCTCATCAGTCAATAGGTGGTGGCCCATGAATGGAGACAGCACTGGACGCTCAATGTGGCTTCATGACAGCGATGGTTCAAGAGTAGGAAAGCCTCAATAGGAGAGCAAACTTCTTCAATTCAAGTGAAGAGTAAGCCAGGCTGTCACACTGGACTGTGTCAGATTCCCTAGACTCCCAGAGGACCTTGGAAAGAAAGTATCAAGAGTAGGAAACAGGGAGCCATTTGCTGTGAATTCTGAGCCCTAACATAAATCTCCAGTGGGATGCTAACATCATATCCACACACGTAACATCAGATAATATATTATATATAAAAAGACTGGAAGTTTTCTATAGCATTATGCAAGCTTTAATGCTTTAAGGACTCTCACTAAACCAGAAGCAAAAAATAAGAAGAAGCCCCATGAGCAGGCATGCCAGCATTCTGAGCTTTTGTGTAGGTCCTCCAGTTTCCTCAGCCATATTTAAGGCAAGTGCCTCCTTGTGGTAAGTGAAATCTAACCCTGGTCACCCTTATTCCTTTCCAGGAGGACTGAGACACCCCGTGGTTTTGAAGTACTTTTTTTTCTTCTGTTTAGATTGACATCTCTCAGCAGGAGGCACGTTTGCCTCTAGAGACTCTCCAGTCACGTTTACAGATGACTCTGGTTATTGCAAATGTACGGATGGGTGTTTCTGTATGCATCCAGGGATGCTGCTAAATACCCCATGATACAAGGGACAGTGAGCTCATCCCCCACAAAAAATTATCCTGTACAAAATGCCAGTAGTGCAGAGACAGAGAAACCCTGACCTACACTACAATGTATGTAATCTCTCCTCTGTTCCAGCTCTGATTATGAATGCAAGGAGAGAAAAGANCTGTGTTATTGAGCCAGTTAGTGGACAGTTCATCTTGTGAATGATTTTAGTCTAGAATAGTTCAACCAGCTACTCCATTTCTTTTGTATTTAGGNCTGGGGCATGCCATGGAGGATTCTGCTGTATTCTTTTCCTCTAACCATTTTCCATTCCCTGGACTAATTTCCCTTTACATTGCAGTCAGTCCCCTCAGACTCTTGGAGAGCTGTATACCCTTGCTATATTAAAAAAACCTCAGGTACATATTCCTTAGGAAGTTCAATCTCACCGAAGTCACAAGGCCATTCACGAGGATTACTTTAAAAGGCTTTTTATGGCTACTATTAAATAAATTATATGTTCAATGTACTGGAGCATCAGAGAAGAAGTAAATGCAGAATCCTCATTGCAGGTGCTCACAATAACCTGCTGGGCCCATAAAACAAGGCACGCGAGGCTACTCCAGTGTGATAAGAACTGTAGGGTCTCATTGG
>LZPO01027558.1:0-26705 GCA_001675575.1 Neotoma lepida
TTTTCTTGTAAGAGTTGCCGTGGTCATGGTGTCTCTTCATAGCAATGAAAACTCTAACTAAGACACCCATATACTGTATTTTATGCCAGTCAACAGGGATAGACAATTCCTGCCTCATAAAGATTGGCTGGCATTCAGGAGAGCAGAAACACCTGGAATAATAAATACCCAAAACACATCCCAATGTGGAGCTGAGAGCGTAGAAGGACACAGGACAGGAGCCAGAGGGTCGGCACAGGAGCCAGGGAGGTCCTCTCTGCACAAGAACACCTAACAAGAAAGCAAGTGATGCTCACCAAGGAGGCGGGGATGGTGTGATGAGCATGCTCACTACAGCAAAAGGAATGCAGGCAAAGGCATTGCTCGCCGCTCCCTCTGGGAGTCCAGAATGGAAGGCAGTAATGAAACCCAAGCTCTGCCGCTTCTTACACCTACACAATCACTGCCTCTTTCCTCCAGCCTCCATCATAACACTCCAACATCGCACATGAGGATAGCAAGATCCGACCTCCAAGGACTGCTATAACCACTGACTGAGAAAAGAAAAGTGTGTGTTTATCACTGGGGCTGCTGGGGGCTGGGGCTGTTAGAATGAAGTCCTTATCTTTGCCACCAGACTCTAACACCTGTAAGGCCAGAATCTTTACAAGAATAATCATGTACCTGGAGATTCTCAATGAGTATTTGCACTTCTATAAACTACCTGTAAGTTTACAATAATATATCTAATCTTATGTAATTAAATTTTGAAAGAAATGTCATAGTGACATTCATGCAAGTGACATTCTTGCATATTTTCTGTTTTAGTCATTTATGAAACTCAGAGAACTGGTAAATGAGCAAAGAGACTCCTAACAGCAGACATGCCCGGCAAGCCCAGGAGCAGGTGCTAGCAACAGACTGTGAACTTAATCCCAAAGAGAGGCTTTCTCTCCACAGACAGCCTGGAAGGTCCAAGCACAAATGCATCTGCCCTCTGGCCTGGGAAAACAGGGGTCATGACTCAACACTGCAATTCATAAACGGCAACTGGCAGCATCTGTTGGGAACACCGAGGTTTCTCTTGTTTACAGCATGTGGCAATAATGCTACTGCTCTATCCTCAGCTTTAAGGGTCTTATCCCAAGACAATCAGGGTCTGGGCACATTAGACCCATTGTTTAAAAGGGACTTTTTAGTAATGCTGTATACAAGAAGTCACAAACTGAGCAAGAGCTGCTGAGGCTAAGTCCAAACTGGGTTGATGAGATCAAGCAATTGAAACTAAATTTCCTTTTCTTTTTTCTTTGTGACATCTACTGTTTAAGTAAATGAACATACACACTAGGCTTGTGAAATTAATCCTCAGGGGACTTAAACAGACGGAGGCAGCAGCAGCCTCATTCTGAGAAGTATGGCGGGCAATAAGCTGTACCCATCACTTTTTCTAAGGGAAAGAAGAAAGTATTAGCAGGCCAGTAGGCTGGTAGAGAACAGACACACTGAGGTGCTAGTGCCTTGGTTTCAACTGTCCTACCTTCTGAATACACCTCACAAATGATTAATACTTACTGGTAACTTGGAACATGAAGATGAGAAAATTGACCCTAGGAAAGGGTATCAAAGAGAAACCACCCAATAAATTGGGGGCAGTGGGGAGACAGAGAAGGGAAATAGGAAAATAAAAATGATCCCAGGACAGCAANTCGGAGTTCTGAGCAAAGCGGGCTTTGTTACCTGTGGCTCACGTGCACTGACAGCCTGAGTGCTCATCCAAGGTGACCCATGTGGTTAAATATCCCCACAGCCATCAGNTTCTTGCTCCCTGGTTCTATTTTATATTTGGTAATCTGTGGGGGCATCTTTCATTGCCACAAAGATGGGGGTGCAATCCACCACACACCTACTCCCCACACTCAGTGACATGACTCCACAGAATATTCTCAGGCATCCTCAAGCAGGAGAAAACCCTAAGCTCAGAACCTGACTCCATTCTATTTTTGAAGAGGAACCATTTCTAGCACTGTATACTACTTCTTCCAGAACAGTAACTCCCACATGGCTAGAAGAAAGCTCCACTTTGGTTTGCAGGTGTAGCAAGTACTCTCACCACTTGAAAAAGTCATGGCATTGGTGGCAACATGGCTCACACTATCTGAGTCACCAGTGGGAAAAACGTGCAGTTCTCTGGATCCATAAGTCTCACGGCAATGGGTACCAATGCAGTTAAGGACAGCATTCCACATTCCCAAGAGAGAACAGATATCAAGATACACTCTGCTGACTGGCCGCAGAGCCACACATTGTCAGTGCCACTNGAGGCAGCCTTCTGCTCCCCANTGGAGCTGGGTGTCCCCGCTCAAGCCTGCAGCAATGAAGGCTGGTTGGGTTTCCACAGCATGCTAGCACTTTCAGCACACTCTTAGCTGTGTAGAGTCACAGCTAAACATTCACACAACTACATAAATGCTCACAAATGCCATCTTCTTCCACTTGTTCTTTGCTAGCAAGAATACAAGGCTGATGTTTTGGGTAGGTACTGGTCTTATTTCAGGTAGTACACTGGGTATCACATACTCCATAAGCNGAGAGCTGGGTGTGAGCATGCCCTCACCAGTCCAAACATATCTTGGCATGTTCCAGTTTTACCTTAAAGGTATTTTTAACACTGAAATACATATCACAATTAATTATAAATTTAAATATAAATGAGATAGGTAGGATAGTCTGAGTCCCTTTAAANGGACCTGAATTTCTGCCTCTCANTTCGTGAGCACATACCTAAAGTTCTGACTAATTCTGGTTTGTTCCAACCTATAATTAGAATGATTCAACACTATCAATTACAATACGTGTTCAAACCACTCAATAAGGAAGCAAGCTTTTCCCTACCAAGTAAATCTTTATAAAGCCAAAACCATCCTAACACTGTAAAGGATCTGCTCATCACAAGATGTGATCTGTACCTGTTCAAGTCCATATGTGGCCTCAAGATACAACTCACCGCACCNCCGGGACTCACAGAAGGGCACGAAAGGAGNTGGGCAAGGGAGGGCTCTTTCCAGTCCTTCATGCTCCTGAGCACCTTCGAGGCAGCTGCAGTTATGCTGTGTGCCTCCTTCTCTGACATTCCCCGGCCACTTGTCCTCTGACACGTCTGACATACTTTTGTCAATCACAGGCTCACGTGGTCNTGGCTGTGGACCGTTTTGCGTGCTTCAAAAACAGCTTATGCTCAGCACTCCAGCCGAAACGTCAGGAAGGGCAGCAGGCAAAGGTCTCAGCGTGTGGGTGGCTTTCCTCTTGTGATAGCCATCAAGGACTCTGTCCTCACACCCCACAAAACAGACCAGAAGCAAAGCCCTAGGAGCAGGGAGCAGCACTGTGACACACAAGCACAACCCTCTTCGCCAGAAACTCAACAGGCACTAACAAAAAGCATACATACACCTTTTTTCTCCTTTTCCTTTATTGAGGGTTCGGCTTCCTCCATTAGGAACCCTGCCTGGGACTGCTTGATGGCACTGTTTCAACAGAGAAGAGNTCGGGCACAGATGTTCAGGGGCCTCCATGAGAGGATACATGCTAACTGTTAGCGACAGTTGTACTCATTGTGAATTTCAGATGTAATAGGTGTGCTAGGAGCAAAGCTAGACTCTGGACTCTGCTTTATCCTTGTAGGCCAGCCCCTCATGGCTGAAAGCAAGTGACTGCTGCTTCTTCAAATTTCCTGTCTATATTACTAACCCACTTAGGAGCAGGAATCTCCACCAAATGACTTAAACCCTGTAATGTGACTCCATCCGACTGATACAGTGTTACTCCTGGCTGAGGCTCAGGGCAATCACTCTGGGCTCTAGGTGAATCCTTTACACGTCTTCCTACCTCACAGAGCCATCTTTATCTGCCATTTCCTGTACAGCTTAGAGGAACGTGGTCCCGAGAACACTAGATAGACTGAGTCTCTCCTCAGCTGATGGCATTAAATATACAACCAGCCCAGGTCGTTGGCAAAATCTCCAAAGCCACGCTCTATATAAGGCAGCCCGTCAGTAAGGGTCTCTTTACTCTACCATCAGTGTGCTGGTCCTCCACTTTCACCTCTTGCTGAAGTGACAGACAATATTCTCACTTTAACCCTCCAAATGATGACTTCAGAGCCAGTGCCCTAATCTCTGTGACACAGTATGAGTTGCTGGAATTGATATACATCCCGAAGGCTTTAAAGATAGAATCGCCAAAGTCCCTGAAAACCTCATGGACTGGGGGGTGTGGAACAAAACAACTGGCTGGCAAGCTGGGCTCTTAAAATAGCACAGTGTTTTCCTAATCTGCATGTTTTCCCCAAAGCTGTCCCATGAGCCTCAGCTCTTCCTATCACGAAGCCTTGAGAGGGCTCTCCTCAGTCTGGCAACAGCAGCAGCTTTGCCACTGGGGATGCTGCTCACACCTATCCTCCACCCAAGTCTGGAGGAAAGCTTCAGCCAGCACTTCCCTCCTCCCTTCTGTCATCAAGAAGCTCTGTCCACAGGGTCCCAGTGTGAGGTAAGTACTGGGGAACGCCGGGCTACCAAAGCCACTGACAAACAGATTGGTCACGGCAGATACCATGCTTCACCAAGTTTGAGGGACAATGTTAAAACTATAACATTGTGATTAAAAAGTTGATATCTTCTAGTTTCTTATAAGCACACAATTTAAAATAAAGCAGTATCAGGCAAAAGAAAACTACCTTGATGAATCTTCCACCTGACTGGCCTGAATCACAGTATTCAGATTTTTGGATTACTAACTTGAGACTCCATAAGTAAAATTAGTCTGCTTGCCCACCAGTTCTCTAGGTGACAGGAAGCTGCGTGTAACAGCTCTACACAGTTTCCAGCTTCCAGAGGCCCTTCCTTTCACAATACAACTGTGCGAGCAGGCTGGCATTTTTACAGAATCAGGTACCAGAAATGTCCTTGTCCTTGATCAGCGACACTGACCAGAAAGACCATCATCATCTGCAGTCTTCTCTGTCAAGCCCACATCCTCGTCACTACTGTATGTGCGAGTTACCAGCTGCTTCCCCAAAGCACCTACTGACCCTCCAACNCCATCACTTGTCTCAGCCAAGCGCACTGTGCTGAGAGGCCCAGAAGTAAGGAACATGAAGTAAGGAGCATGAAGCACCTGTCACACAGGAACTCAATCTGAGGACTCTTTCCTCTCCTTCCTTTAAAAGCTGGCAGTGTGCCCTCTTTCCAGTTCTGTGACTCTTCCATGATTAGTATTTCTGTTTCTGTGCCTGCCCAGATCCACAGGAGAAAGGTACCCCCAAACAAGTAGAAAATTATTATGTTTGCACTCAAGTGAAATAGGTTTCTCTAGGAGACATCTACGTCCTTCTACCGGGTTCTATTTGCTTGATANNGCCTGCCAATGCCCTAGNATCATTCATGAGAGTGAGCAGGCAAGCACCTTCCACATTGACTCTCCAGCCTTCAGAGTGCTCACATTGCGACTGTCGCCTTTGCTGTAACTTTTAGCACCTCTTTGCTTTGCTTCATTCTGACTGCAGCAAAAGACCCGAGGCTCAGCGTGCTGAGGCTCTTCTCATTATGTTCTGAGTAACCTAAAATCCTAAAATAGCTCCCAACTTTCTAAAATAATTTAGAGCTTTCCTGTATCTTAAAAATCACAGAAAGGACAAATAATGGAATCTCTGCTTAAAATGAACAGTGTCCAGTTGGCCTGAAGATGATATAGGATTCTGGCCATGTGTACTTTCTAAAAACAAAACAAATGCATTCTTCTAGTACAAAATAATCAACAAGTGGAAAGGGGGCAAATACATTATTAATCATAATTAAANGTGTAAATTCTCAAAGATAGGATCTAGCAACATATCAAAATATATGTGGGAGCCCAAATAAGCTCTACCTTCTATAAGTTACCTTGGTCATGGTGTTTTCTCAAAGCAACAGGAAAGTAAATATTACAGGAAGAAACTTAGAGGTAACACCTGTCCTATTGGCTTCCACACTTTCTTGACCTTGGTCCCAGTGAGCAACACTTCCCATGATATACCTCAGAATGTGAACATATGCACAGCTCCCTCAGGCTTCAGAGTTTAAGAAAAATAACTCTGAGAATGTTCGGTTAACTCTGGTATTCTCTGTGTTCTTCCTATCATGGCTATTAAAAAGAATTGCTGGTCACTGCTTGAAAAACAGATCAGTTTTACTCCCTTCCAGAGGCAGTTCTTAAGGTCAGTCCCCATGGGAAGACACCAAGGCTCTGCGTTCTGAGTTACAGCTGTCCCTGGGGATGCTGGTGGAGGGGAGGCACCATCATAGCAAAACATTCAGTCCATGTGCACCAGGGGACTCTGCAGAGACAAGTCTACCCTGCACCAGACAGGAATAGGATACATCACAGAAACTGGGAATCACAGTCATGAGTGTCCCCTCGGAAACCAGAAACAGCCACAAGCTTTGAGAGGACTGTTCNGGCACACCAAACACANAAGACAACGTTCCATGGTGTTAGTAGAGCAGCCATCCCAGGTCTTATTTTTGCACTGAAGCTGGGATTATCACTCTGAATACAAGAATGGTTCCAGAGGCAGAGACCTAAAGTAGCTTCTCTATTCCACAGGCAAATTAAAACAAATGAAGAGTAATTAGAGCAAAAATCAACATTCCTCATCTCTCCACCTCACATGGATACTCAAAGCACTCGGCCCTCCATCCAGCTCCCCTTCCCTGTGGCTCAGGTCAAATTCCATAAGTACTTTCCATCTCACACAGGCAAAGCCACATCACAAAAGTGGCCTCCTGCTACATCTGCAGCCTGAGGTCCCTGATTCATCTTGGACCTTATACTTATCTCTTCACCTATAACCACATCTGAGGCTGTGACACTTGTGATAAACCCTGCAAACCATGATGCAGAGCCACAGCTTCAGTGGGCAGAGCAGCTACCCAGCTACTCTGAAGAACTCAGGATGCTGGCAGCACTACTGTCCTGTAAGGATCCTTTTCAGCATCCGTGGCTGCCTCCGTGGGATCTTCCTGGTCTTGGGTAGTTCCTGGGCCTTTGGAAATTACAATTGCCCATGTCTCCCCAGTAAAAGTGCTGACTGTGATGAAGGGACAGACAGGACCGTTGAGCCCACTGGGACCTGGTTGGAACCCTGACTGCACTAGCCTCAGTGCAGTGCGGCATGCTGGAGCAGGCACTAAGTCAGCACTGGCAGAGCCAGGTACTGCCCTCCCATCCTCCCAGCCTTCCAAACTTTGCTAACTTATTTATTTATTATTTTGATAACAACTTTGTGGTCAGATGTCAGGGGGGGCAGTTGGCTCACATCTTCGAATACTACCACTGGAAAACTAACATTTTTTTTCCAATTAAATGACACTAGATCATTAGAACAGTATTTCTTCTGTGCTCTTAAGATGAGCCTTCTATGTGCATCATTATGCTTTCGTAATAAAATTATGAAAATCATTTTAATACTCATTAGACACTCACCATGTGCCAGGCACTATCCTAAGTGTTTTAACAGACTTCTCCATTCAGTCATCCTGACAGCCTGCAAGGTGCCTTTGGAAGCACAGAGAGGGCAGGAATTTGCCAGTTTATACAGCAGAAAGCTGGGACAGACACTCAACTCGAGCAGCCTGAATCCATGTATCTGCCCTCTGTATACTGAACAGTGTGAGCCCTTTCCTTTTAGTGTTAACTCTTCGGTTTGTTTGTTTAAAGATTGTTTTAATTATATAACCTTAGGTTAAAACTACCAAGTGGGCCACGGTGATGGCTTGACAATTAAAAGCACTGGCTGCTCTTCCAGAGGACCAAGTTCAATTCCCAGCACCCACTGGGGTTAACAATCAGCTGTAACTCTGGTCTCAGAGGATCCCACACCCTCTTCTGCCCTCCTGAGGTACTGTACATATATGGCACACAGATATAAATGCAGGCAAAACATCCACACACAAAAAATAATAAAGGAATTGTTAAAAAACTACTTTGAGAAAAGTACATGAGCCTCCTGTTTGCATCAGACTGCATTTATATCAAGGTTAATGCATAAAAAACACCCTTGGTTCTTTAACAAGAGAGCAATTTCTTTACAAGTTACCAGTTTAAATGCTTAATTTCAAAGGTGTAGGTCATATTTTTAATATTTTCCAAAGCCTGGAGGAACTAACTCTGTTAGCATAATAACATAAAAGACAACTGAATCTCCTACTACCTTCTGCAAAACTCTGGTGATGGTGTGCCATGCTGGGACTGCCTGCACACACTGGGGACTGAGCTCCATGATGGTCTGCGGGGGCCTCCCATGAGTGCTGCCCACCATCTGGTGGGTGCCCACACCCATACAGCTGCCCATGGTTTACCACTGCCATCTCGTCACTGATGTAGCCATCATTAAGAAAAGACAAGTTTTCCTGTAAGTTAGAAATCCCATTTCAACATTTGCATATGCCTGTGCCTGAGCAAACTGCACTTAAGGCTGGCTATCAGGAGAAGGTCCTAGAACCCTAATCCCAGCCTTCTAGGGTCAGGAAAAAAGGCTGTGACACTCAGATGGAGCAGGCCTCACCGCCCGCTCCTGAGCATCCAGAGCTGAGGACTGAGGATAAGAAAGGGGGCTACAGGCATGGGAAGATCTCCTTTCTGTAAGCTCTGGCTCATTCCAGACACTGGAGAGAGGCTCAAATTGGCATGGAACTGAGCATATCAAGTAGCAAACAGCTCTTGGGACACTGTGGGTTCTGCTTCTACCTTTTTGTTTATGTTGCTGCTGTTTAATTTCTGACTCCAGGTATCCTTAATATTGATTATCTTTAAGAAGTGTATACAGGAATCTCTGCATCTCTAGATCTTTTGACACTGGCATGTAAGGCTATAGGAGCAGGTTACACCTAGTTGTCTGCCAACATGCCTGCACACTTGGCCCTGAATGTTATTCATCCCACAGAAGGCTCATGTTTGCTACCTAATTCTTGGAAGGGGTTAAAGAGCAGATCAGAACCCAGCCCTGGGCCAGGATGATGATGCTCATGTTCTCCTTAGATGTGGGCCCTAGGCTGGCAATCCACTACTCAAGGTTATTACAGTAGCCTGACTAGACAAGATGAACAGGCTAGTGATAAGAGTAAAAACAAAAACAAAAACCAGAAAAAACAAATGCACTGACCAAGATTGGGAACGGGTGAGGGCCCTGCTAAAAGAGAAGACAATGTTTGCAGTGCTGCTCCCATGCTTGCAAGGGCCACATGGATTACACAGTGATAACGCAACACACGGAGTGTTTCAGAGCTAAGAGACATGAGTTAAGTGGATGTAGATGTGTTCTATTTGCCTTTTGTTGCTTTGACAAAACAATGACCAAAAGCAACTTGGAGAAAAGGTTCATTTCAGTTTACAGATCAGAGTCCATCTGGAAAGCAGCCAGGGCAGGAGCTCAGGGCAGCAAGCTAAGCAGAGACCACAGAAGAATGCTGCCCAGTGGCTCTCGTCCTCTGGTTTGCTCAGCCACCTTTCTTCTACAACCCAGGCCCACCT
Organism: Neotoma lepida; assembly: GCA_001675575.1. Taxonomy (NCBI): domain Eukaryota; kingdom Metazoa; phylum Chordata; class Mammalia; order Rodentia; family Cricetidae; genus Neotoma; species Neotoma lepida. Next base: position 9,544 of record LZPO01027558.1, read on the forward strand.
GCCTAGGATGACACCACCCACAGTGGGCTGGGGCTTCCGATAGCAATTAGCAATCAAGAAAATGTCTCAAAGACATGCCCACAAACCAATCTGATCCACACTCCCTCAACTGAGATTTCCTCTTCCCAGCTTGTTGCCAAGCTGACAACCTCAAGATTCCCAGCTTGTTGCCAAGCTGACACCTCAAGATACACTGGAATAAGATACATCCATGTCAGTAGTATTAGAATAGACAAGCAAGGCTACTGTCAAGAAGCAACCGATACTCCAATGAACACTCATTTCTTTGTGGGCAGTTGAATATGACAACCCCAACTCCAACAGCTCAAAGGTGAAATAAGTACAAAACAGAAGATAAAGTCCATCTTATTGGTTAAAATACCATTTCTTTTTTTAAGTACACATATAAGTAAAGAAGCAGGAAAAACTAACAACAGCTAACAAATGAATTCCACTGCTGGTTCAGGACATAGGCAACTCTGGTAGCATAAAACCTGTTTGCAAATTCTGCAGGAACAGACAGAGCCAGCATGCAGGACTAGGTGCTACAGGCAAGTTCAAGAACTCTGACAATGAGAGATTTGTGCTGGCTTGCTGCAATCCTGGGAAAAAACTGCCAAACAAAACCAATCAATGGACATCTCTTAAACTACTCAGCATTCCCTGCTTTGTTCAGAACATCTTAGTGACTCCCCACAGTAACACTAAGAGCTACAAATACCACTGTTGCACAAATTTGCAGATGAGAACAGTGGGGCACAGAAAGTGAGTAGCATGCCCAAGAACTAAAAAAAACAAACAACAAAAACAAACAAACAAATAAAAGGCCGCCACAGAGTGAGAGTCAAACCTGTCTGAAGAACACAAGCACTTACTCAGTGAAGTGTACATAAAATACTCCACTTGGCATAGGTCAACAAGTGTCAACACTAGCATCTACNATCAAAACTAGTCTTTAGACAGAAGTAAAACCAGTGACTTAGTTTCTTGATTGCCACATGCACTTTTGGGGAACAGAACCCATACCATTGGTGAAGCTAAAAACAGAGATTTGTACACATTCGGTCACATGCTTTGTGAGACGCTAGGGACTGCTTAGTATTAAGCAGTATTTAGAATGGGCAGGAATTGACAAGTATTTTGGGGGTTACATAAAAAACAAAAACAAAGTAGGTTTAAATAAAAGTAAAGGGGATAATAACCAAGGTTTTATTACTAGCATTTTCACTAGTAGCATACAAAATTCCTAATACAATGTAATGTGCCTTTAGATCTCAGCCAAGGTATGTCACTGCACCCCAAGAGGCATTAGCAGTATGTAATAGCCAACAGCAATAACAAGCAGCCCTCGAGTAAAGTCACAAAGGAAAGAAGCCATTACACAGCAGGAACCTTCACCAGCACATTCTAACCGGCAGTGTAGGGAGATGCATGCTACCACTAGATGTGTTACTGCCATTTTTTTTTTTTAACTTAAAAGAATTAGAAGATTTGGGATTGCAAAAATAAAAGCCAACATGAGAAACCTCAAAGCACCTCTTCTAGAGCAGAACTGCAGCATGTCTTGGCTGTTCATCTGCACTCACTTCTCTGATCTGTACTGAGTGGGGTCTTCTAGGTGCCTTTTCAATTTGGGGGGGGAGGGTGGAGAGAAACAAATACTATAACCACTGAGCCATCTCTCCAGCAGAGGAACAAACACTATAGTAAGTGTTCAGTTTACTTCCTTCCAACATGTCAAGTTTTCTAGGTACTATATTTAACGTGATAATCTTTAAAACTATAAAAGGGAATAAAAATCACTCTATCTGCTGATTGAAGATCAATGAGTGAGGAGAAATGATTTAAGATAGGGTTATTTCATTACCTAAGATGTCTCCTTCACGTTGATCAGAAATGAAGANATAAAACACCAAATATTGACTGGTGTCACAGACAAATCAATGATGTCCTAGATCATCAAACTGAAATATAACACTCAATTTAATTTATCCATTAAAAAATAATTAAGTGAAACAAAGTGACAAAGGGATCAATTTCTGGTTTGGGATTATAAAAGCTTGTCATTGCTTCTACTGTGTTCCCTCAAACTTTCTGGGGAGCTATAGTAGGGAAGCATTTTCAACATATTATTTTTCCCCTAAGCTTTCCAGGACTCTGTGGGGTAAATTAACCCGAGTTTCCACGCTGAGACTACCCCATGATCTTCTAGAAAACAAGAGCTAGGGGGGTCCCCAGCAGCCAGTGTCAACTAGGCATAGTGGCCTCTGCCATTGTTACCNTGGACAAAGAGATTCAATTTCAAAGCACTGGGCAATATGTTCCCTAGGTCATAGACAGTATCTCCTTTTGGGGGTGTGGGCAATTTGTCTATTATCCTGAATGCCATGATTTATTGGTCTGTCAAAAACAGCCTCTGAAATGTCCAGTCCACCTGGACCACGTGGGATTCAAAGAAAAATCACCATGATAGCTGGCAACAGCAGCCCAGAGTGGGTTTCCGCCCAGCCATGCTAGGGAGCCCTCTGCGGCTCCTATGGCTGCACAGACCCACTTTCTCGGCACCATCTCTATTCATTTGGTCAGATACTTTATATTGAGTCAGTAAGAACATAGTCACTAGATTTTGTGTCTCCTTCTTTTCTTTCTTCTGTCAAGTACAGTCCGTGTTTCCTGTGGCCTTCAAAAGAGGATACAAAGTTGGGTGGGTAGGGAAGAGGGGTAAGATCTGGGAGGAGGTGGGGGAGGAATGAATTGTACAGAATTCTCAAAGAAGTAGTAAATAATTGGGGTGGGGGGACAGTCACCAGAGAGACACATTACACACTGTCTGCTCTCCTGCTCCACGAGGGTTTAAGGTCAAATTGCACTTTAGCAGCCCTGCCTCTGTCAGTCCTGACTTGCGCTCCAGGCAAGCAGCTTCCTTCTTCAGACAGGAATCCAGAGGTGAAGTTCTTTCTCACACAACTGTTAGTCAGGAGATCAGATACCCTCCCCCAATGGAGCCAGAAAGAGACACACTGGGAAGAGGCCTGAGGGAGACTGCAGACGTTTATGAGCCCTCCCCCCCTGCACCCTCCCCTGCAAACAGACGTTTATGAGCCCTCCCCCACTGCACCCTCCCCTACTTATTTTAACTGTACAGCCTTTATCAAATCTCTCCAAATCAACTGATTTTTAAGTCACAGTTCTATCCATACTCCTATGTGCAAACATTCAGACAACACACTGGAAATAAAAGCACAGTTGATATAAACCTATGTNGAACAAACACAGCTAACTCCCGAATAAGCTCAGCTGGCAAGAAGACAGCCAGGACATGGAGAGTAGCTGGTCTCCTCTGCTATCAGCCACAGTCATCCAGAGAGTTAATTGGGTTTTTGTTTGTTTGTTTGGTGTGGTGTGGTGTGGGATGGGGTGGTGGGTGGGTGTGTGTGTTTAAGAGTCATGGGCAGGAATGGAAGGCATTAAGAGACTGATGAGAGGGAGATGGGGTGGGACTTCTCCCCCTTCTTCCCATCTAAGGAATGCTTCTGTGAATACTTGTTTCATTGCCCTCCTGCTCACAGGGAGCACACAAGTATCCCAGAGGAAGACTAGCTGAGGCTGCTCTGAACTCCATCTCACCAGTGCTGTGCAACAATCTTTTCTCAGGTCACAGCAAGTAATCTTCAATCTGCACCTTAGGCCACAAATTTAAATGCTGTTACACACTCACTGCTCACTTTCCCTCAACCAAACACCAGGGTCCCCATCTTGTCCTGTTCTGGATTTTGATGGTCAGAAGTGGGATGAACACCATACAAACACATTACCNGGAATGCTTTCTCTAAAGTGACCCAAAACTCAATCCAAATATAATATGCAAATTAAAAAATAAACTCCTACTCTAATAAGTCCATTTCCTGGCTATAATCAGACTTGCACCCTGGCCAGGACAGGGTTCACTGTCCAGTTTTTTCCAGTTCTTCCTGGGGTACGGAATGAATAGCTCTTTCTTTAGTAATGCCGGCAATTCTTACCCACTACTCACNCAGCTCTTCCCTCAGGAACTCCAGCTGTTTTTATTGGCCTGGGCTAGAATTTAAACATTGGGCAGGTATGGTAAACCACCCGCACACCTGAGACACACAGGCATGTCTGAGCACATGTCTACATTTGCTAGGAAGAGGAAAACACTCCATTCGAGGCCATGCTGTGCATAGTGCCAGCCTGCTCAACCTTGGGCTCTCTCAGAACTGTGGCCCAAGCTCCAGAAGGAAAAGTGGTTTCCTTTCAAGGTGAAGCTAGGAGGAGGCAAAACCAAGGACAGGACCAGCAATTTAAAAAATAATTTTAAGAGACATCCTCTCCCAAAACTGATGTTTATTACAAGTATATTAAAAAATATATCTTGGCATATAAAACAAAATTACTCACATCAGCAATTCATAACTGTTTTTACTTTTTAAGATTCCAATATTTTATACCATTCTTTTATNCAGAAAAATAAGTTTGCTCTTTCTATACACATAATTGATCTCTGTGCACTGTGTTCAAATCCTGATCATGTCAGGGGACTACATTTAAAAGAATAAACCAAAGGACAATCAGTCTGCAACCCACAGATCCAGGGAGGCTACCTAGCAGGAAGGACCCTAGGATGACTGTAGCATAAAATAAGTTTTGGTTTTGCCCAATCACTGGGCATGCTTTAGTGAAACATTTCACTATTAGGATAAGAATTTGTAACCTGTATTTATGTTCAAGATATCTGTATATTATCTCTCCTGCAGTTGTACATCAAATGTTTTAATAAAATAAATATATAAATAAATAAAGGTAGTATCCAGTTAGAGGAAAAGGGGCTAACTCCATTTTGTCTGTAGTTAAGGATTATAAAGGCATCTGGTTGTGTTTTACAGAAATAATGTTATTAATTATTTACTTGACAGTAAAGATAATGATCTCAAAAACACAGCTNGACTAGGCAATGGTGGCACACGCCTTTAATCCCAGCACTTGGGAGGCAGAGGCAGGCGGATCTCTGTGAGTTTGAAGCCAGGCTGGTCTACAGAGTGAGTTCCAGAACAGCCAGGGCTACTCATTGAAACCCTGTCTTGAAAAAAAACAAAAAAAACAAAAAACAACAATAAAAAAAAAAGAGAGAACCACAGCTGTATAGTTCCAAATACCATATATTACACTTCTTTGTACTCACCCACACACATACAGACACTAAACCTATATCATTCAATGAGTAATTTACTGATCAAAACTTCCCACTGAAAGACATCCCAGAATAAAACCAGTACAACTCTGACATCTTAAAATGTGGTCAAAAGCACCAACACTCTGTGTGTGTGTGTGTGTGTGTGTGTGTGTGTGTGTGTTTGTGTGTTTGTGTTCATGTGTGTGTGTTCTCCCTGCAGACTTGGTTTAGAATCCTGGAGAGAGGCAGGATGGGGCTTTCCAAGGTTCAGCAGAAGCCCATGAAGGCTGGACAAGGTGTGAATTCTGAAGGACCACCAGCCCAGGTACCAATCAGTGCACGGGAGAACAGGAATCTGCCTCATTATCACAAACCTGCCTCTTGGGGCTTTGAAGGCACAGAAGCAGTTGNTACCACACTGTCCTAACTGGACACTATACATGAGCAAAAACAACACACTACTTCACTTTTATTTGTTTATATTTCACTGAGAATTTTCCCTCAGAGTTCCCATTTTAACATAATAATAATAAAAAGAAAGATCCAGTCTATGTCTTAGAAACAAGCTGCTAATGTGTGTGTGCAGATCTAGCCAAAACAGCATAAAAAAGATTGCTAAATAAACTTCTAAAGGATGGAACTTAAATTTTCATACATAATAGAACATAACAGAGTATGTAACTAGCAAGGTATACCTCAGTAAACGCTTGTTTGAATATTTTACACTTTCGGGTATATATGATAAAACAGTTCATTGTTTCATGTATTAATTGTTGCACAAGCACGTTCTTTCACAGATTAGTTCCCAGTAGGGACAAGTTTAGAGCAGACCCCTTATGTTAGTACATTCAGCGTTCACTATTTGAGAAAATGGGCGTTCTACCAGGTACACTTACAAGCATTTTGTAGACTCAAAGTACTGGACACTATTGTTGAGCTTTTTAAATCAAATACTTGAGATGATGTTTCTTTTTGAGATGATAAAAGTCCATCTAACCCTTCCCTTTAAGGAAATTACTTTATTACTACGAATTAGTATAGGTCCAACTAGAATCTATAGTTCTCATTGGTAAATAACAAATAAAGTCAAAAGGTTAATCTGACTTGTTTTTTGTTTGTTTGTTTGTTTTAGAGGATATTAGGAATCTTCAAACTCCTTCAGTGTCATGGCTACAGATAGCCATTTGTAAACTTGAGCAATTCCCAAAAACATAAAGAGAGAGAGTGCCAAATTCTCAGGCTTATAAGCACAGTAGTGGGGAGAAAGAGATCACAGAAGAGAAGAAAGGGGCTGAGGAAGGAAGGGGGCATGGAAGGGCAAAATGCAATGAGACTTCTTACCAAGTGTGTGTCATTTTTTAATTNAAAAAAAAANNTTTTTTAATAAGACATCAAACAGAGAAGTCNAAGTGGTGTTTAACTAAGAGCTTCGCCCCAATGACTAGCATGGTGCTGGAATGTAACTTTCCACACTACTGAAGAGAAAGGCAATCATCAATATCCTCCAACTACAAACCCTGCAACCTATAACAGTGACCTGCCTCCAAAGCATACTGATGCAATAGTANCACAAACATTATAAGAGTAATGATTCACCTTTTTACTGGATTTAAGGTCCACTCCATGAGATGGAACCCATACCTGACACTGCTAAAGTAACCAAGAACCTGAGGCTAGAAAGGTCATGGGCCTACAGACCTATTACCATTATTCTGCTAAAGCAGTGGTTCTCAATCTTCCTAATGTTGCAACCCTTCAGTACAGTTCCTCATGTTGTGGTGACCCCCAACCATAAAATTATTTTGTTGCTACTTCATAACTATAATTTTGCTACTGTTATGAATCATAATGTAAATATTTGATATGCAGGATATTCAAAATATTTGATATGCAGGATATTCGATATTCGATCACTGTGAAAGTCATTCGACCCCCAACGAAGTTGCAACCCTGAGAACTGCTGTGCTAAAAACATGGCAATAAAAAGTCAACTAATGACTTTTGCTATATCCAGATCAATGCCTCACTCAACCCTCATCAGAGAAGTTTCTTCTTGCAGTAGATGGGAGTGAACAGAGACCCACAACTAGTCAAAGTGCAGAGAATAAGAGANGTTAGAACATTTAGTCTTAGATGGAATGTTTCCATCAAACTTGTCCCATGGAGGCTCAGGGATCTAGGCAGAAGAGGAGGCAGAAAGATTCTAAGAGCCAGAGGTGACAAACGACTCCAAGGAAACAGTATCTTCCAGACACAACAGGACAGGTGAAACCTCTGAGTGGGCTGATAAATGCCTGGACTCCATGGTCTGGTGACTCACATGGGTCACTGTAAAGCTTGCACACATGGGAAGGGTCTTCACTAGGGAAAGCTGGATGTCCTAGGCTGGCTGACTTCACTCAACAATCACCTCAGTGGCCACATGGGAATCTCAACCTCCCCAAATTCATAAGCTAGAAACCTTTGCTTTCAGCAGACAGGATGTAGTGGTCAGAACATGGGAAAGCAACCACCTGGTTTAATTTCCTCTTCTGAAAATAGGTATGCAATATACGTCTTAGAATCAGATGAAACAACAAATGGCAAAGAGTTTTGTAAACTACCATCCTTCTAATACATTTGGTTATTCATTTAAATATGTTCACCCACGTTAAGTGGATTGTTAAGCTTCAGTAAATTTATGGTTGTGCAACTAACACTGCCGTCCAGATTTNTGAATGCCTATGTTATGAAAAAAAGTTTATAGACAAATTAGATCCGGTAGTGTTTAACTAAGCATGGATGATTCACAAATCATCAAAGATTCAGACAGCTCTATTCCCCAACTATGAACAGACCACATTTATAGAGCAGAGGTTGCAGATAAGGGACTGTCTTAATTGAACTGGGTCTGGCCAGCCACCTCTGATTGGCTGAAACTTGGCTGCTATGATTGGATGAGACCCCCTCCTTGTTGCAAGTCTACTCAATTAGGTTTGTTATTTATGGAGGTCAGTATGGAGGTGTCTTCATACAAGATCAGTATAGAGGCATTCTCATATAAGACCAGCATAGAGGCATCCNCATATCAAAGTTGGTTTAACAGACACCACCCCAACATCTCCCCAAGTGACTCTATAGTCAAACTGCTCCCCCACTACTAGCCCTAAGTTATCAATGATCTGCCTGTTTCCCCAATTTCATCTGCCCCATACACGGGACCATACAGTACACAGTATTCTGGTCTGGCTTCTGTCCCTGGGCATAATGCTGAGGTTTGCTATGACTGGCACATTCTTGAAGCTCTTTCCTTATTGCTGAATAATTTTTAATGCTATTTCTCCAATACACCACATTTTGCTTCTCCCCTTATCTGACGGCCACTTCGATGGGTTTTGTTCTGGCTGTTAAGAGCTGTGCTACTGCATGTCTTTGCACTTCCATCAAAGCAGGTCTAGGAGAGAAACTACTGCTTCTGTGTGAACTATTTTCCAAAGGGACTACAATTCCATGTTCTCAGCAGTAAGTTACCTGGTCTTTTCTCTACATCCTCTGTCAATACTTGACACTGGAACTTTATTTTATACCCATTCTGTGAAAACCAGAAGTGGAGGAACAGGAGGCCTGGACTACAGAGGCCTTGGAGAGGCTCACAGGAAAAAACTTCTAAGGCTAAGAAAAATCTGTGGACTCTGACTGTAGGTTGGGTTCATAGAATGCAAAATCATTGAGACTCACAGCCAAAATATGGGTCCATTAAGCTATATGTTCCTTGTGCAGTCATTTAGGTGCGGGGGGGAGGGGAGAGGCCTTAAGACAGGATGCTTACAAGGTTAAACAGGTCTAAGGGGAGGTGAAAGACTGCAGAGAAGCTCTTTATGACAGGAAGTAAACGAGTCAGCTTCAGGAAGCCCCTGAAACTGACCAGATTCACTAGATCCCTTCTTCCCTAAGAGTATGTAAACAGTAAAGTCAGCTGGGAATCATTCCCAGACAAGCCAAGCTGGAAAGAAGACTCCATGACAAGCCAGGCTGCCTGGAAGAGGCTCAGACCAACAGAGCCACCTAGAAAGGAGACTCTAGAACCTGTTGAGCTGCCTGGAGGCTGTGCAGTGGGCTCCAGGTTTCCAGCTTTGGTGGGCAGTCACTCATGCTGGGGTTGGCTTTGGTGATGCAACTCTCTAGTCACCTTTTTCCCCCCGTGAATAACCTCAATAAAACTCAATAGTTTACCAAGTCAGACTTTGATGGTATTTGTACTCTGGTCTGCCTCAGTTCCCCATCTTGGGTGAATAGAGGTGTTTGTGTTTTTCCCCCCAAGAAAAGTCTGTCACACATCAATTTTTTGGTTTAGTGAAGGTTTTTCTATTTGTTTATTTTTACATTTCCTTTTCTATAAAGATAACTTCCNGAATACTAATCTATGTTAGGTTTTTAAGAACATGGTATCCAAATAATAGAAATAACTTAGGTATTACATGGAGGATACTATACAGTTTTTCATTACTTATAGGTAGTCACTATAGCTGGAAGGTTCCTCTAACCATGCCCCCTCCTTTTTGAGGCAGGGTCTCACTGTGTAACCCTGGCTCTTCTCAAATTCACAGATCCACCTGTCGCTGCTTCCCAAGTGCTGGGAAAGTCCCAACTTTTTCAGGAGCCTATGCCTCTACCTTCAGCCAGTGTCCACTCTAGATACAAGAGCAATCTCCACTCTGAACAAGTGAAGTGAAGACGCATTTGCTTCCCTCAACTGCTGAGAGGCAGTTGGCTGGGTAGGTGCTTCTGAATCAAACAGTGAGCTGCTTCATTACACTGATGAATTCTCAATTCCTGTTCCTGTCTATCACATATTGTCTTCCAAAGACTTTCCAGTCCACCAAAGGCAGCCAAGGACAGTGTGAGGAGACACTCTGTCATTTTGTCAACACCCCCAGCACTCGGGCTAAAGGCACACTTCCTGCAGCTGCAATGACACAAGGAGGTCCTTTGGATTTTTCTGGCAGTAGTTGATGACTTGGGACAACACACCTCTGCACCTTCTTCTCTGGATATTTCCTTTTGTGCCATAAACATCTACACCTATCTCCACTCCAGCCACAGTAAATACAGAGAACAGGAAAAGGAGCTTCACAGTGAGCATTAGAATGAGGGGGGACACCACAGCTCCCAGATGCCTACCAAGCCTGACAAATTCCCCCAACAAAGTATTTCTGACACACAATATGTACATGGCAGCAGAGCACAGGATCACCAGAATAACCCCGTGTTTTTATGATCTCCACTGCAGAGCACTGAGGTAGAGAGGCGAAGTGCCTTGCTTTGGGGTTGGGGTGACACTACACTACCCTTAGGCTCCCTGTGACTTTGTAGCCATTGTCCTGGTTTTGGGCCTGAAAATCTGGATGGTGTGTCACTAGGGACCGCACTGAGCCCCTGACAGCATAGACCCCACAACCTTCTCTTAGGAATGGCCTTTNTTAGAACCACTCTAGCATTCATGTTTTAATTACTGGATTAAATNGAGATATTTCACTGTACTCAAGCCAGCACTCCCATGCCATGGGCTGCTTTACACTGCCCATCAAAGTCTACCTGCTCACAGTAACTGCTATTCTTATGGCTAAGCTGCCACTCATCATGAAGACCTAGACAACCTGCAGAANAGCAGGATCACATTCCTGCTTCATGTCCTACCAAAAAAGAGGAAGTGCCCTGCTCCCTCTGATGGACCCCAAGCAGCTGGCAACTAAGAACATGCCTTTCAAACCAATTGGGCAGTGTAAAGACAGGCTGATACCTTCAAAGTCTATATTTTCAAGGAGATATGTGGTGGTGCCTAGATAACACCTGTTTGGCTTTAAGTAAGACAAGCAATTCTAAACAAGCATCTCCCAAAACTAAAAGGTCTGGGGGGCCTTTTAGAGTCTATGGCTATTGACAAGTTCAAGCACTTTCACCAAGGTATGCAGACATCCACAATACCCATCACAGTCCTGCAAAGAGGCTACAGGTTTCCCTACATGTACTGATGGTTTTAATTAAAGTTCCTGATAGTTCTGAGGTGTCATATAATAGCAAAACAGGAAAAAGGGAAAGTCTCCCTGAGGTAGTCTGAATGAGAATGGTCCCCATAGGCTCATATATTTGAATATTTGGTTGGTGGAACTGTTTGGGAAGGATTAGGGGGTGTGGTCTTGTTGGAGGAGGTGTGTCACTGGGGTTTTGAGGTTTCAAAAGCCATGCCCGGCAAGTCTCTCTCCTCCCCCCACCTCTGATTGTTGTCGCTACATGTAAGCTCTTAGCAACTGCTCTAGCACCATGTGTGCCTGCTGGTATGCTTCCCATCATGATGGTCATGTACTCACCCTCTGAAACTGTAAGCAAGCCCTCAATTAAATGTGTTGTTTTATATGCCTCAGCCATGGTGTTTCTTCACAGCAACAGAAAAGTAACTATAACACTCCCCTACCAGCATGGAGTTGATAAAAGCTTACTCCCCCAGCACCCCTCAAATCCTGGATGCCACTGTTTCTGCTCATGTTTTTCCAATAGCCCACTAGCCCACTTCCCAGCTCACTGAGAAAAAGGACCAAGCCTCAGACAGCTGCAACTCCCAGCCAAGTAGGCAACTGCCCTGGCATACTCTTTCTGCAGATGACAGGGATGTGCCCCTCCCAGGCTTGGTCACTGAAGCCCACAGGGACTCTTGTTACATGCAGAGGACGCTGATCATTGTCTCGTATGACAGTTTTTAAAGATCATTTGTAGAATTTACTTTTTACTCTGATAAGACTATAAAAAGGAAATTTAATAACACTTACAGATACACGAGAGAGCGTGTTTATTCTATTAAGTATAAATCCAGAAACACGATCACCTCCCTATGTGGTTACAAGGACTAGTGTGAGAGCTGTGCATCTGCAGGCTTCTCCACTGTGTCAGGGAAGGGGAGTGTGTCTGCAAACATGAAGGAGCTTTGTTCTTGTTTTCTACTTGGAGCCTGCTTAGCAGAGGCCTTCCAGGTAACCACCGAGGAAGCCAAACTTCCTCCACACCCCCACAGGAGGAGCACTGCCAGGATGAAGACCCTGAAATCTCTTTCCAAACAGCCTCTAGTAGCCTAGGGCTCCGTGTGTGAAAAAGCACTCAGTGAACTACTGTTCTTGAAGACAATATTAGAATTTGAGAAATAACAAAATAGTCAGATTTGTTTACAGCCCTTAACAAGATGGTAAGAGCATGTGGTTCACACGTGCAATCCANGCAACTGGGGATGCTGAGGAAGGACTGCTATTAGTTTGAAGCTAGCCTGGGCTAGGCAATTTCATGACAGCCTGGACTATAAAGTTAGATTCTGTCTTTAAAGACACACAACAGCAAACCAGTTAGGAATGTGTGGTGGTTTGAATGAGAAATGTCCCCTCCTAATCTCATCTGCAGAGAAATACACCAAGAATGCTGGCCACCATGACCCTAAGACACAGCCGTTCATTCTGGGCATTCCACAGCTCCCCACACTAGCTGCATTCTCTCCTTCAAGTCCGTCTGAACTCGTTCTAACAGACCTCATCTAGTCTCTCTTCTTCTCCTTTAAGTTGGCACAGGGGAGCATTCTACACCAAGGCTACTGTGGTAGTTTGAATGTCACTGGCCCCCATAATCTCCTAGGGTGTGGCACTATTAGGAGATGTGGCTTTGTTGAAGTGGATATGGCCTGGAAAGTGTGTCACTGGGGGCAGGCTTTGAGGTCTCTTTTGCTCAAGATACCACCCATGTTTCAGTCCATTTCCTGTTACCTTCTGATCAAGATGTAGCCAGCATCATNTCTACCAAAACACCACCATGCTCCCTGCCAGGAACCTCTGAAACTGTAAGCTGCCTACTCAATTTGTTTTCCTTTATGAGAGTCGCTGTGGTCATGGTGTCTCCTCACAGCAATAGAAACCCTAAGACAGCTACTCTTAGGGAATGGTCTGGCCCAAGATGAAGTGCACCTCCGGATACCAACTGGAGATCCCCATCACAAGGGCAGCAGAGCTTTAGTAAACTCACTCTGGGCAAAGAAAACAAAAGACAAATGGCCACAGGGACACAAAATGCCAACGGCCCAGCAAGCTGCTCTGGTATCAGCTGACTAAGCTCAGAGCGATGCCTCTGGGAGTGGAAACGGTCCTCAACGTCTGNGTCTTAGTTCCTGAGGTGGGAGCTGCGTCGACTGCTTGAAAGCAGCTCATCCTTGAAATTTTCAAACAATAANCTTATTAAGTCATTCAAAAAAGAATAATATTTTCTTCAAAGCAAGATAAGACACCTAGTGCCTTTCAAAAGCTAGGTGCCAGTCAAGAGATTGCTTAGTAAGTCTTTCTTAATAATTCACCATCTAAAGATACTGATTTCTTCCCCCAAAGCAAAGGCAAATTTGATCATTATAAATAGCTCTCCACTGCCTTTTGTGGACCATGAACATGAAACACTTGACCTGAGGTGCCTTTCAAGATAAGATGTCTGGGAATGAGCCATACCACTATGATTCAAATGGAGTTTAGTCTCATCAGAAGAAAGACTAAAATCCAGCTATGTTGGACAGATATTTCCAGAGGTTTCCTGCCATTAGTCCCAAGATGAAGGGTAGGATGCCAGGAGAGCGGAGAGTGATCAGGTTACAGATACAAATGAAAGTGGCCCTTGGGAGTTCAGCCCCCTACAGTAAATAGTGGGCTCAAGATTCATACAGTCCAGTCATGGTATAATGAAAAGGGCCTCACACTAGTGTGCAACATTAGTACTACAGTCACCCCAGCAATGCACCTAGCACACCAACTTCTTCAGAATCCCAATTCCCACTGCTCCAGCTCCATGTCTCTGTTGTTGTTTTCCTGTGGCTGGGGTAAAATGTTATGGCCATAAATGAATTAACCAATTAAGTGAAAGGCTGCAGAGATTGTCTGAAATCTCTGTTCCTCCAGCTCTCAAATCACCAAGTTTTTAAAATTCCAATTCTACAATTAGCACAATTAAGTACTAGGCAGAGAAAAGAGGACCCAAGGAACAAGACTGTGAGGACACAACATGAGGGAGGAAATACACACAATGTGCTAGGTTGTCAAATATCATGTTAGGAGGCTGGAAAGATGGCTCAGTGGTTAAGAGCACTGGTTGCTCTTCCAGAGGACCCAGGTTCAATTCCTAGCATGCACATGGCAGCTCACAAGTGCCCCTAACTCCAGATCCAGGGGATATGACACCCTCACACAGATATACATGCACACAAAACAACAATGTATATAAAATAATAGCTATTTTTTTAAAATTATGTTAGAAGGCAGAAGACAGCANTATCTAATTTTTAAGATACCCTATATACAAACACTCATATTTACAGAAATAACTTTAAAAGCATATGTTTCAAAATTTGGAGATTATCAAATTGCAGTGTTTTTTCTTATTCTGTCTATATTTCCATGATACCTCTTGGAAAACAATTCTCCACAGCTTTCTCATGTCTGCATATTGTTTAAACAGAAACACTATCTGTTTATGCTGCCATTACAGGGCTACTAGTGAGTAGACATAGAGATGATATTTTCCTTCAGATCACAGGGTTTGCTTATAGCCTTAGGACACGGGCCATCTTCAAAAACAAAAGCAAGCGGTATAGTTCAGCATGAAGAAACTAGATTCACTGAGTCTAGGATTCCTTACTNCAGCACAACACACAGTGCATGCAAATGTCAACTGGGCTTCCATACCGCCCTAGGGAATTGGCATTTAGAGAATTGTGGGGAAATGTTACCATAACTACTGCTACTCCCATGAGTAGTAAAGTCTTATGTCTCTAAACCAAGAGTCTCAGGTCTGATTGCCGGCAAATGTAAGCGGACTGTCATCTCAGGAGGGAGGAGGAAGGGAGGAAAAGCTCAAAACCATAATAGTTCTTGACATCTGAGATGTTTATCACTGGCCAGAGACAGGCTCCACGGCATGTACTGCAGCCCTGATTATTGCTATAACTGCTTAAAAATGACTTCAAGTTCTCTTCAAAGACACAGGAGAAAAGAAAAAGGACTAAGAACCTAAGGGACTCTTGGTGCTACAGAACAGTCTGAACCAGGCAATGGATGTTCTAATTTTCCCTGTGGCCCTGCTTTGAGCAGACTGCTAGACCAAAAGCTGAGGGTTGATATGGAGTCAGGACAGACAGGAAGCACCTGGATATACACTGTAATTACCCAGCAAGTGGGACAAGCCAGCGCCAGGTGCTCTGAGGACAGAAAAGGGATGCAAAGCACGACAGAAAGTCAAGGAAAGCTTCCCCGGCTTTCTACATAAGTCAGTTGGCCACATACAAGACAACATCTTCCTCCTAACAGGCCCACCTTCACAAAGAGAAATCCTGAAGTTCAAATACTCAGCATAAACTTACTGCATCTCCATTCAGCCAATATAACAGTTCTCACAATTACAGGCAACAGGAGAACTTACAAAACAGACACTAGACATTTTGTGACTGTGATCTACCAAGAAACCAATGCTGTCACCTCAAACTGTAACCATCAACCACGGCCAATAAGATTCCATGACTTTTGGAATTGTGCCTTGCAGTGTGCACTAATGGTGAAGAGATGCTAAGTCATTCTTCAGGCTCCTTAGTACTTCACTTAGAACTCCAACACTGAAAGACAGTTAACAAACAAAAACAATGTTTGGGGTTTTCTGAGAACCTCTGAACTCATGGTCAGAACATGAGTCTCATGCACTCTGTGACTTTGGGAAATTCACCTATCCTCCCAAACAGCAGACAACTCAAGAGTGGCCAGAGGGTTGAGCCAGGGCATGATGGCTGCCTAACTTTTAAATGCAGACTAATTCATTCGATATGCAATTCACGTGTAAGCATTCTAAAATGAAATTCACATGAAAAACATGAATGTTCCCAACTAACAGGTACAAATATGTGTGGTAATTCCAGTTAGGCTGAGAGGCACAACAAATCTTCACTATGTTCTCAGAAAGTATCTTTTCTTTAATATAAGTAACATGCATAATAAATGGCCAATATTAAAAAGGGGAAAAAACCTAGCAGTACCCCAACCTAAACATTTCCATGATATCTACTTGCTTTGGGTTTTGAAGCCTTACATGGACACAAATAGATAGCTACATTTGGGTAGGATCTAGTGGAACACCACCATCGATCCTCCTATCTCCAACTCAAACCACGTTGGCCCAAAAGTACAAGTAATCAGTAAAAGACAGAAATGAGCAGGACATGTAAAAACTGGGCCTACTATAGCAACTTCATCAATTCATTATACAGTAACTGATGTAGTAAAACAAGGGTCTATGCCTATTCTGCAATAAGTAAATCAAAAAGAAGCTGTTTCTTAAGTACAAAGTAACAAAAAGGAGAATAAATGAAGGAATTTTTAAAAAGCATTTGGCCCATGAGAACAACTGTTACAGGCAAAAATCATCAGTGGGTATAAAATTATTGGGTGAAAGTCTGAAAAGACACTTGTACATTTTCCAAGAAAATCCCCATAGGATATAAAGAGAGAAATTAAATTTTTCCAATGGTGTTGGCAGCTACCATTTAACTACCTGACCATGGTTAATGTCATCAGTCTCAGTGTCTAAGAAGAAGATTTACATGTCATCAGTCTCAGTGTCTAAGATTTACATGACATAAAATAAAAGTATACAAAAATTAGGGACACGACTAATGTAAAAACTTACATGAATGATGTAACAACTGTGGTAAAATACAAACATCTGGAAAAGCTAGGTAAAGTTATATAAGGTCGTTTTTTGGCTCTTTGTAAAAAATTTGCCAAATTTTTGCAAGCCTGACCTAATCTCAAAATANAAAGTTAAAAATGTTTAATGTGTGTGTGAATATATATTCATATGATGGAAAACTTCCTGTTAAGGACACATCTAAAACACTGTAAGGACACATCTAAAACACTGTAAGGACACATCTAAAACA
>LZPO01027558.1:44350-55909 GCA_001675575.1 Neotoma lepida
AAAAGAATTATTCCATGAACTTGGAAAATCATTTGATAGTGTAACTGTCAAACAACCACAAAGGGGCTAAAGAGATGGCTCAATCTTGGGTAAAGCATGAGGCCCTTAGTCCATGTATATCAAGTATCCACAAACAGCCACATATAACATACATACACACAAACACACAACAAACACACACACACACAATAAACACATGCACACACAAATGCACACAGCCATTACTAAACAGAATGAAATAGGAAACTCAAACTATGCTGACAAAAGCAGACTAGAAACTGAGCCAACTTGTTAACAGCAGAACTTATATTTGTGTCTGTAATCATGGGCCTGCAGGAATTTCAGATTCCTGCAAGTCTCAGATTTGCAGAAAGATGCTCGGCAGCCCCTCCTTCATGTGGACAAGCTCTCAGTAACCAATAGGAAGAAGCCGTCCTCAAGGGGCAGCCCAGGAGAAACAGGCTCTCTACGCCCAGCAGGAGACAAGAGTGAGTGGTCCTGAGCTCAGATTGCCTGGGGCACAAACAATTAGTCCGACCAGGTTTCACTGCCTGCCCTTCCTCCACCTCTCACCTGCTTTTACTTTTCTCTTTCCTCCTTCAGTGTCCCACCTGGTGATCTCCCGGATTACAGGGCAGAGGCTCCAGCAAGGATGGCTCAGACCTCAAGCGGAACTGCAGGACAGATGTCAGCATAAGCACAGAAACNCCAGGCACTAAGATCTGTGTGAGACACTTTCCCTAACGAAGGGATTTCCTCTTAGCATAGTGGCACACACCTTTACCTCCACACTCAGGAGGTAGAGGCAGGTAGAGATCTGTGTGTTTAAAGCCAGCCATCCGGGTTTACCATGCAAATTCCATGCCAACCAGAGCTACAGAGTGAGACTCTCTCAAAAACAAACAAACAAACAAGGAATTTCCAATACTATCTGCTCAACTTACTATCATTACAAAAAAAAAAAATTTTAATGTGCCCTTTGAACTTTGAAAGCACTGAGCTTGCAAAATATAAGTCACTAAAAGCAATACTTAATTATGGTAGATTATTGACAAAGATTTTTTTTTCAAACATGAAATGCAAATATTAATTTGTTTTCAACACAGGCCAGCATGGCCTGAAGGCAGGCTGACCTGGCTGTCCCTGCTGATCTGAAACTATACCTTAGATTTATCTCTGCCATCTCCTTTCTAAAATGAGCGTATGTAACACCAATCCTGCAGGTGTGTAAACTGTTCCAGGGCAGGGACAGGGAGACTTTTCTCTGGTAAAAGCGCCTGCTATGCAAGCCTGTCTAACCTGAGTTTGAAACACACCCCCTGCCCACAAACAAAACAGACAGACAGGTCTGCAATCCCAGCACTCCTAGAATAGATGGGAGCCAGGGACAGGAAAACCAAGCTACTGGGTCAGTTAGCCTGTGGGACACAGCACAGCAGAAACAAGACAGGCCCTGCCTCAANGTCAGTAACTGCCAACAGTTATCTGACCTCCACCCCCATGTAAAGGCACACGTGTCCACACCCAGACAAACACAGACACATACACACACATACACACACACAAATACACACACATACACAGACTATTTAAAGAAAGAAGTTGAACACAATTTTTCAAATGGCTGTGTCTTATAAAGAAAAATTAAATGTGTGATTCTCATTTGCTTAGAAATATGAAAAGGTTAGTTCTGAAAAGTTCAATATTTCTACATTTTAAAGTCTATGAAGCATAAACTGGAATTTTAAAGTCCCATTTTAATAAGGAATTAGCTTAAGCTGTTTTGGTTTAGTTTGGTTTTGGTTGGGGGCAGGTGTTTGTTTGCATTGCTGAGGGTCGAATCCAGGGCTTCTAGCATGCTAAGTACATGTCTACCACTAAGCTATATCCTGAGCCCACAATGTATTTGTAAATGAAAACCATGCTTGATTCTTGTTCCAAAATCTATTGATCTCTGACCTTTAGAAGTCAGTATTTCTGACACAAAGACACTATGATGTGACAGCTTGTGAGCTGTAGCACCATGTTTTTCCTGCCATAAGGGGTGTCTCTTCAACCTAGCACTGTGGTCTACACATTCTATACATTTTTATGACTCCAGTAAATTTTGCTGAGTCATAATAAGCAGATTTTCAATATCCTACACCAGAGGTGGGTTACATTATTACATATGGGCATAACCAAACAGTCATATAATTATCAACGTGATAAAACTGGCTGTTTAAAATGCCCAGGTAGGTGGGTGATGGATGTACATGCCTTTAATCCCAGCACTTGGGAGGCAGAGGCAGGNGGATCTCTGTGAGTTCAAGGCCAGCCTGGTCTACAGAGTTAGTTCTAGGATAGCCAAAGCTACACAAAGAAACTCTATCTCAAAAAACCAAAAATAAACAAACAAANAAATAAATAAATAAGTCGCCGGGTAGAGCACAGTGGNCATGCATCTGAGTCCTGCCACTCCTCAGCTTCAGAAGCACAGGTGTGTAAACATACCATGCTTGCACAGCTGAGTTTGTATGCTGAGATGTTCTAAATACTAGAATACTCTAACTTATCACAGTCTAGAATCAGAACCTCCAAATATAGAATTTATACAAAAGATAAACAGAAAAGAGATCTACTCTAAGATGTTGAAAGACAAAGCTTGAAGTACAGAAAAGGGCAGAGTTCTAAGTAAAAAGGAAAAAATAGAAACAAAACTGAAAGCTTCTAGAAAAGACTTGACGCCNTAACAGCCATAGAGACAACACTGTGAACTCCACCCCAAAGAGCACTCTGCCAGGAGTTCTGTATCTAGGTAGTATCAGTCTAGTAAAATAGAGATCACTTCTCAAATACTAGGCCAGCACCAAATAGAGACACTTAAAGAGAAGCCCAATTACATCTTTAAAAATAGTCAAAAGATTTTATGGTAGTGTACATTTCATTAGTGTGTGAACTAAAAAGATCTGTCAGTTTAGTAAGTGCTAAATTTCTGAGCAAGTGGCAAGTGAGCTTATGTTCTGAGATGTGCAATAGCTAGCATCATCTCAAAACTATCATAATATCCANGGAGGGCAAGCCAGAGATACTATCGAAAGCACTGTTTTAGATCTGCAGCTGCAAGAAACGCTCGATTGCATTAGAGCCTCTTAAAACACAGGTTCACTTCATTTCTCCCCTGTCCAGGAGTCATGGATCTTAACTCCAGAAAGACATCTACTCTCCACACTGCATCTGTTTTCATGCTTGGGAGCTTTGTTGTCACTGCTTGGACACCAGGTCTCACTTATCCAAACTAGACATAACGCCCTGGCTCATGTCATCCTCCCCCTGCTGCCTCTCAAGTACCTGGGGCTATAGGTGTGCAGCTTCCTTCTGCTTTAAGACTGTTCCTTCTGAAAGAATGGGTTCGTAACACAGGGACCCAAAGCTCTGTGGCAGCTAGTGTGCTGTGTGTTTCCTCCTAAGCAATCTAAACAGTCAATAGTCTGACAGTGTTCCGAGCTGTGAGTCCATCCTTTCTTACCACAAAGTGTGCTAAAGTTGACTGGTGCAAAGTAGACCNTCACAGACCAACAGGAAACAGGAACAAGGTTAAGCAGCTATTTAAGGGCCTGCCAGCCCCTCCCTCACAGCCTTCCTCTAGGCCAGAGGCAAAGCTNCCAGCTCCCTCCCTCGGATTAGCTAAATTCCCAGTTTCTCTGCAGTAACCAAGAATCTACTGAGTCAGGCGCCAACAGTTGTGGAACTACATGTACATCTACTCAACTTGNNAAATGACAATGCACACCGCCTCTAGTAACACATCAACAGGGTCTGATAGAAGCCACCGCTAGCTTTTCCACAATTCAGCAGCGTTATAAAGTGGATCTTTCTTAAAAGTACAAGAAAAAAAAAATCTATCCTTTGGCAATGCTACAATATCTGCAGACATTCCTTTGTTTCACTTCCCTAGAACAACCCTTCCAGAACCGTCGTGTGGCCCTGGTGTTTGGTGTTCAGCACTGTAATGTATTTTAACAGCACAACCANGACACACAGATGAGAGGTGGCCTCTACTTAAACTGACCAGCACTGGGGGACCAGTCAGACACAGAGACTTACATGTGGGAACCAAACAAAGCCTCCAAACTTTTAGTTCAGGGCTGACATTTTCAGTTTCCAACAAGCAAACGGGAAACCAGAGTGAAGTATCAGTCTTAGTGGGTGATGTTGGTGCAGTGACTGTCACATAATGCTGTTCTTAATGAAATGCAGGGTTCCTCTAACGCTCAATGATTTTCAACAGATTCTCCTAACATCCTTCAAATGACCTGATTTCTCCTTCTCATGGTGATGTTGAATAGTGGTTCACGGAGCTGGCTGAAAACATTACCAAGGTCAACATCTAAGGTGACTGCCAGGGATGGGGAGGTGGCTTGTCTCTTGCAAAGGTTTGGAAGCTATTCAAAAGGCTAGCTCCATCCCACAATGCAGGCTGCAGTGACACATCTAGATGTGTATAAGAACTGCCAGGGATGGGGAGGTGGCTTGTCTCTTGCAAAGGTTTGGAAGCTATTCAAAAGGCTAGCTCCATCCCACAATGCAGGCTGCAGTGACCCTGCATCCCACCTACATATCCACAAATCCCATCAAGGCTAGCTCTTCTGGAGCCTATTCTGGGTCGGTCCAGCAGCATCACAGATACAACGCCTGCCTTGATGCTGTACACTGCTACGATCTGTCAATCTATACTTTCGCCTACAAGATGTAGAATGAAATCTTACTGCTCACACTGCCCTACTCTGAAACCCAGCAGCCTAGCTGAACCTAAGGGTCTTCAAGGGTCCTTTGCTGCAACAACATAATGCTGCACTTCACTGTGTGGTCACCACACTGACACGGTTACTCCTCTTACTGCAACCGCCTGGCTGTGCTGTGGCTTGATCAGCCATTGTTAAGTGCCCCACTCCATTAATCCAGTTCTGCAACAGAAAGGGCTTCATTTTGCATGCTGGTCAACCCTGACTGCCACTTGAGGGTGACTGTCACCCAGAAGACAGGAGCCATTGTGTGCAAGACAACAGGGTTCCTGTCACTGGCTATGACAGTGAATTTGGTGACTTTGTAATTTAGCTCAGTTTAAATCAAAATGCTAAGTTTGTCCAGGCATTGCTACTTCTGGGTGTATTTCATTTCCTAGCTCTTAATCCTTTAAAAAATGTCTGAATGCTACTTGGTTATCCATTCATTCAAAACCTAACTATGGCCATCTTCTTTTTCCTCTCCTAGACCCTCCTCTTCTTACTTCCTAATCTTTTAATCAGAGAAGCTCAAGTCTAAAAAAAAAATACCCAAGCAATAGCAGCAACAAAACCCAGGAACCCTTTACAACAGTCCTATTGGAAACAATTATTTAGTAGCCTACTAAAAACACACAATGCAGCAGCATGCCTGCAACTGCAGGATAATTCCAGCTGTGCCACCCCCAGCTAGCTAGCCCGCCTGTGCCTCATGACCCCACACAGTTTAGAGTTAGCTGACTTGTGTAGCTAACCTTACCTAAACTGTGTAATTTTAGAGTCTTTCAAACACTACAGTCCTGTAAGTTTTGCTCAAAAGCAGGATTTCTTATGGTTATCAATTGAGAGGCAGCACTAATGGGCTTTCCTTGTAATGGTACTGTTCAGCAAGCTAATATAAAATATTTTGTTTCTTTTACAACAATACAGTAATTCGCTATGTATGTAATTGTTGCTAAATATAAACTGGTTCTTTCTTTATGGTCATGCACACTGAAGTAGTAACAATCAAATGTTGGAGTTTTTGTTTTCTTGGGCAACACTGGCTTGGTTGTGCCTTCAGAATATTCTTAGTATCACTAATACCATACNTTTCTAAGACTTTCCAATCCTTTCCCCAAAGTAACTTTATGATATCTGAGTCTAGGGCAATACTGGGTACCATTTAAGAACTATGATGCTAACACCCAAGTTCCAACAGTCCTCATCATTGACAGTCACTGGCATGTCATCTTCAACAGTATCACCTACCACTGAGATTATGTTTTACCTTGTAGGTGGCCTGTACCTAAATTTCATTTTAATATTTTAATGCACTTAGTTGAAGGTAATAAAACTCTTTACTGGGGGCTGGAGAGGTGGCTCAGAGCTTAAGAGCACTAACTCTTCTAGAGGACCCAAGTTCGATTCCCAGCACTCACATAACAGTTCCCAACTCTCTAGAAGATTGGCCTCCACAGACACCAGGCATGAATGTGATACAGACATATATGTAGGCAAAACACTCATATCCATAAAAATAAATAAAATTTTGAAATATAATTTTCTACCTGCACACAAAAAATATGGTATTTCCTTTCAAGGGCCACAAATCAACTTTATTAGCTGTCTTAGTTTTATTGACTATCTAGCACATACTCTATGCTCACCAAATGCCTTGAACGAATGAGCAGTAAAGACTGTTTAATTAGTAATTAAATTAAAGGGCAATGGTACAAAGTTAAAGATGAAAAACAAAATATCTGCAAACTTGCAAACAAAACCAAAAATTTCTCATCACAATTTACCCAAACTACTATGCTTTCTCTCCTACAAAAGAAGAAAAAAAAGAAAGAAAAAAGCTAAATATTATTTAGCTTATAAACTTATCACAAAGAGTTGGTGTTCTCAACTTTTCCATGACTAATATAAGACAAAACAAAAAGTCTTCCAGGACAAGTTACAAAGACAGAAAGTCCATCTGTCTGGCATATGCAGAAAATCTGTCTGTCTGACATATGGAATACTCACCCTAGACTATGAATGAGCTCCAGAGATCATTTCCTAAGTGCCCAAGAAGTGCCCTGATGCCTGCCTGCCTCCGCTCTGCTCTTGGTAGCTTCATCTACTTTCTGTTTCAGCTAAAACAGCTTTCTGCTTTGTGAAAACTGTCCACCTCTGGCTCTGAATAATAAACTCCTCCTTAAATGCTTTCATTACCAAAATCTACTCTTCTGCCAGCATGACTATATTATGCAAATATTATCAACTTACAGACACGTCAAGTTAGTTCTAAAATGCCTTGAGTTTCAAATTTCCAAAGGTAGATTTGAATCTACTGGTGGGTGGTCCTCTTTAAAAAGAGAAAAGAAAAAGGAAAAAAATAAAGATAAATCCAATAAAAGAAATTACAATTACACTTGGAAACATTTGTCTTACCACTGCTGCTTGGAATGACAACAAACCAGTTACGCTGCATTCCACCATGTGTTTTATGAGAATAAGACAAACACTCTAGTGTAATAAAAAGAACGTCAAAGGCTTGATAACTGCCCACAAGAGAAGCCAACGTATAAGAATTTATAACACAGGGCAACACAGGGCAACTCTCTGAGACTCCGCAGCAAACTCACAACACAATGCAGGTTTCCCACTTTTCTACACACCACTCATCTTAAGCCGTTAACAAAATCTGGACCCAGTAGGGAAGAGACTCAGATAAACCCAATGAAGGAAAAACAGGTCTTAAAAATGCAACTCTTGAACGGTGAAAAAATAAATCTGCAGGAAGAAGGACACAGTATAGATACCAGCTAGTTTGATACATGCTAGAGTCACTGGGGAAGGGGGAACCTCAATTGAGAAAATGCCTCCACCACACTGGTCCATGGGTGAGCTGGNGGGGGGGGGATTTTCCTGACTGATTATAGATGTGGGAGGGCTGACTATGGGCTGGTGGTCTTGGGTGCTTTAAGAAGCAGGATGAGCAAGCCCTGGGGAGCAAGCCAGTAAGCAGCACTCTCCCATGGCCTCTGCATCAGTTCCTGCCTTCAGATTCATGCTTTTGAGTTCCTGCCCTGACTTCCTTTCATGATGGATTGTGATCAAGATGTGGTAAGGTGAAATGAACCCTTTCCTCCCCAAGTTGCATTTGGTCAGGGTGTTTTATCACAGCAACAGAAAACTAAGGCAGGACAAAAATGAAAATGGGAGAGTTTCCATCTAAAACGGAGAAACCACCAAAAAAGGCGGCAACGGTGCCCGAGATTTTTTTTTTTTTTTTTTTTTGGTTTTTCGAGACAGGGTTTCTCTGTGTAGCTTTGCGCCTTTCCTGGAACTCACTCGGTAGCCCAGGCTGGCCTCGAACTCACAGAGATCCGCCTGCCTCTGCCTCCCGAGTGCTGGAATTAAAGGCGTGCGCCACCACCGCCCGGCTGGTGCCCGAGATTATAACAAAAGTGGCGAACACAAGCAGACCAGGAAAGCTCTCTCCAATTTCGCCCAAAACAAAGGCCAGGAAACTTAAACCATGCACTCATCTCAAATAACACAACTGAAAAGCAAACTGAAACAGCAGTGGTGACAAAGATAACCTTCTGAGTAGACTCTCTGGGGACACTAGCTGCAAGGACACCAGCCGGCCTTCAGAGCTGGCCATCAGTCAAGGCTGGGAAGTTGTGGAGACCTCCCTCTATCCTCCCCAACCCACTGTCAAAGCCTCCCTAGGAGGAGGTGCAGACAGACTTGGGTTCCTTAGTGACACTTCCAGCAACACCTCTGTGTTTCAATACATGATCCCTGGAGTAGAAGATCAATACTCACACAGTGACACGAATTTAGTGTTTCAAACTGCAAACACAGCAAAACCATGGCACCCACAACCAGGTGGGAGGAACACGATATGCACACATATGCACAGTACTAGAAAGCAATAATACGAAGTCGGCTGGCAACTTGACAAGAATCAACCATAAGGGAAAAATGAATAGCTCTATACCAAACTATATAATTGCTATTATGAGACAAATCCATGGACATGGATCAGAGAGATGGCTCAGCAGTTAAGAGCACAGAATGCTATTGCAGAGGACCCAGGTTCAGTTCTCAGCACCCACATTAGGCTACTCACAACTACTAGTAACTCAAGTGGTTTACTCTTCTGGACCACCTCTTCTGGACCCCTCAGGCTTCTGCATACATGCGTGAACACACACACACACACACACACACACACACACACACACACAATTAAAAACAAAATACATTTTTAAAAATACTCAAATCCATTGGAGAATGGCTGACTTTTAAAAGATGGTATGTGTGGGGTGTGCTAGTGCACACCTTTAATCCCAGCATTTGGGCAAGCAGATCTTTGAGCGTTTGAGACCATGTTAGTCCACCCAATGAGTTCCAGGACAGCCAGAGCTACATAGTGAAACCATGTCTCAAAAAGACAAAAATCAAAAAATAATAATAAATTACTTAACTAAATTAAACGATGGTAGATGTTGAGAACCTCTCAGGGACTCACCTGTGTGAGGAGCTCCTACTGGAAGACCATATACACTTTCCTAAATCATATTTCTTGCATTCTGCTCTGTAAACCATACATAAAGTTCAGTTACAAATCAGACACATGATACCTGAGGACCCAGCCCTTGAATCAATGGTAAAGCATTTTGCTAGTCTGAGTTATGAATATTACACCTGTGAACACAGCCACTTTCCACAGCTAGTCAGGCTTCCTAGCAATTTTTAAAACTTTTAGAATCCTAAAAACTTTTCCAAGGATTCTTCCAGCATTTATCGTGATTCTTTAGGGGACTGGATGACAATTCCTACTATAATTTCTTCCCTTCCTGATTCACCAGGGCTTGAACACACTAATATCAGATGATTGGCATTGCAGATAAAAGGCTTATTCAGGAAGACTTGTAAGATTTAAGTTGTTCTCTAGTCACCAGGAAAAGCAAGAGTTCATAGTTCAGGGAAAGAGGCCCACAACACCCTCCTTGGAGGCAGTGCTGATATAATAGGCCACTGCTGTGCAGGTTCAAAGTCACCTACTTCCAGCGACCAGGTGTTCGCTCCAGGCCAACCACTTGGCCTACTGGTGTGGACACAGGAGGTCCTGGTAATCCTATGGCTGTTTCTGCTCACCCAGGCATTTCCAGAAACCACCATGTTCCTGGCAAGTCCCATAAACAAGGTTGAGAGTAGATGCTGGTCACTCCTCCTTAAAATACTTTTTATTTAAGGAGTTTTTGAAATCCTACTTAGTAGAAACAACATGACCTACTTATGAGAAAAACTGGGTTGGCCTCATATCTATATGCATCACTTTAAAGGGCCCTGTGGCCTGCTCTTGGAGTGACATAAATAAAGCCCCAAGGGAGACAGGAGGAGTGGGGCAAAGTCCCAGAAACGGAACTAAAGTACAAAGAAGAGGAAGACAGAGAAGGGCCTCAAACACTCTTGACTGACTTATAGAACATACTCCTATAAAAACATTCTCAAAGAGCTCAGACATCTTCCCAGTGTTATTGTTTCCCTAAAATTACCTGTCCGCTATGTGATCACTAAGACATGGACACCCAAAAAAACATCCCTAGGCAATGTGATCTCAAATCTGAAAGGAAACCTGGTCATAGAGGTTTCTTCACGATCTGCTTACTGAGACTGATCCACCCTGGGGATCAATCAGCAAAGACCAACAGGGTCCACGGTGCACCTGCCAATCAAGAGTTGGAAGCCCTGGCACAAAGCAGGACTCTCACTCATTAGCAGCAGTGAACAGCACTAAGCCGGTCAACAGCAGCAACAAGAACAAGCAAGCAGGGGCCATTCTTCCATCAACCTTCCGTTCAGCCTCCCCCTGAACTCCTCATCTACAAGAACACACTCGCTCGCTCGCTCTCTCTTCCTTTCTTCCCGCTCTCACAAAATTTTTTATCAGTGAGGACAGACATCATACCATAAAACGTCTGGGACTTCTGCCCAAGTCTGCTGATTCAATAGTTACCCACTGTACACCTGACTCCTGAGACAGGAAGGGAACTGGCCCTCCAGATTGGGGATCCAACATCCCTTGCTCATTCCTAAGCACCAGGGGCACAAATAGGAGTAGATTTACCCTCAACAACAATTACAGTTTAGAAATCAAATATCAAGGAGAAATTATGTGCGCTAGGGCAGAGGTGAGTCAAAATCATTTTCAAGAAATAATACAGTTTAACAAAAGGGACTAAATTACTCCAAAAGAATAAGGGCCATCGGGTTTCTGTGATGAACCAAGTTCACCAGGATCATAACAAAAGCAAACTGTAACCCAGATAACACTGGTTAAAGAGGTAAGTTCAAGCAGAAAGAGAATGAGTCCAGTGACTGCCAGGTGACAAGGCACATGAGTAGAGACAGGAGGAGGGAAAGAGAGTGGTGCAGACTCTGGGTAGAGGAAAAATGCTGTGGCACCTCAGAGGGCACAACTCTCCACTCAGTTGCTGACTGTGCTTAGGGGCTGAAACAGAATCTATCAGACTCTGCAGCAGTAGTTCTCAATCTTCCTGATGCTTCAAACCCTTAGTCCAGTTCCTCAGGTTACGGTGACCTCCTCCTACAGCAGTGGCCCTCAACCTTCCTAATGCTGCAACCCTTTAAAACAATTCCTCATGGTGTGGTGACCCCCCAACCATAACATTATTTCGTTGCTACTTTGTAACTGTAATTTTGTTACTGTTACAAATCGTAATGTAAGTATCTAATATGCAGGATATCTGTCCTGCCCCACAGGTTGAGAATCACTGCTCTGCAGTAACCT